>CAUYLG010055118.1:0-55240 GCA_963573385.1 Cacajao melanocephalus | reverse complement strand
GGCTCCTCCGCCGGGAATCTCCTAGTCTGTGGGCAACAAGAATTCGTCTGAAAGTGCGGCGTCCACTCGCTGTCTGCGCTTTCACTGGGAGCTACAACCCTGAGCTGTTGTTAATCGGCCATCTTGGATCTCTCTCCTATTTTCTGTCTTTTTTTATATGATGGTTAGAGCACTTGGCAGACAAGTTTATGAGATCTATTCATTTCATTTCAGGGTAGTACATAAGGATGTTACTAAATGTTTGTTCTAAAAAGGTAGACATTGGCTATTACAGAATTCAGAACAGCTCTAAGCCCTATGCACTTTTAGTATTAGAGGGCACAGGCAAATCTGGCCTCCAGTCCTGGCAGCTTCTTTACTATGTTTATGATATTGGGTGGGTTACTTTACCTTTCTAGTTTTTACTTTTATTCGTAAGACAGGGCTATTAATAATGCTTTATCATGGGATTACTGAGAAGTAGCAAAGCACCTGTCATAATCAGAGCAAATACAATGCTCAATAAATATTACTTATCGGAAGTATTTTGTATTACCTCATGAAATACATCAAAAGTATATTTTCCAATTCAAATAATATGTAGTACAAAAATCATGCCTAAATTAACAGACTTGCAGTACGCCAATGAGAGAAGATAATCATTATTGATTTCTTCTTCCTTTGTAATAAGCAGTTCTCTCTCTGCCTCCTCAGTTGTTGCCCATCCCACTCCCAACCCCTGAACTCTTAGCGGGGTGCTGCTACGGCCAGTTCTGCTCAATGTTGAAAACACAAAATACTGCAACAGAACACTATGCCTGTCAGCTTAGCTCCCTTCTTTCTGCTAAATGACACTCAATCCTATTCTTTTGTTATAAAGGATATCCTAAATGAATAGCCATTGGGGGTGAAAAAGGGTTATATAAGACTGTGCACTGTGTGAAACTGAGGCAACCAGCTAAACGAAGTGAGTTTCTCTTAACCATTTACTGGGATCTAGAAATAAGTCTCTCCACTTAGCAGTGTTTATGGATATAATAGGCCTCCCTTACACATATGTCTGAAGCGAATCTGAGTTAGGAACAGTAGTGTTCTGATAAATATTTTGAAAACTTGCATTTGTTCTATTAAAGCAAACTGTTTATTAATAGCGTGCCTTATTTTTTTAAAGCAAAACATTTATAAACAGTAGTCATTAGAGGCACTTCAGAGTGATTAATTGTTAGACCTTTAGGAATCGATTGTTTCGTGGAGCTTCAGCTTATAATTGAAATGTCATCAGAAGAAGTGTAAGACATAGCTTCAAGAGAGCCCATTTAGGTGCTTTTGTTTTCAGCTAATTTATAGAGTCATCATGTGAAGAAAGATTCTTCTCGTAGTAAAAAATCACTTAATGGTTGGAATAACACTTGATATTTAATCTTTCTTTCCACTTTATATCCACATTTATTCAAGTGCTAGCAAGTGTAGGGCAGCAATGAAGCACTTTATTCCTACATTATAGTTCTCGTAATATCTGCATGTGATTATTTTTCACTTATCATTAGCATTTATATAATGATGACTTTTAAAGTACACTGTATGTTCACTGGAATAATTATTAATAATTTGAACACTGTCAAGAAAATTACTGGACATGTCCTACAAGATAAGACTCGTATGATATTGTCTCAAAACAACAGTGCTAACCAAGAAGAGTGCTACCAAGTTCAAAAGTAGTCACAGGGATTAACCTAAATGCTGCTCAGTTGGGCGAAAAATAGTTTGTCTAAATTATATGTTCCCTAACTTTGAGATCGATTTCTACAAGGGGATAAAATATTTTATAAATTTTCAGTGTTATGTGCTTAAGAACCCCAACTTTTTTCCAAAGGCATTTGCATTTCTGATCAAAATAACAAGGTCCAATCTTAGTTTTAAATTGGGGAATTTTCATCAAAATAAGCAGTTATTCATTGCATAGGAAGACTAGTACAACTTAAAGCCAATTTGATTTCAATGAATGCATGATCAGCTCCATTGCCACTTGAGTGTTTTTTTCTTTTTCATCAGAAGGTAGGTACATCATCATGTTTTATATCAACTTTTCTCAAACGATATTGCCCATTTAAATAAATATAGATAAAGTGTGCATTGAAATTCTACATTCATGTCATGTTATATTTCAGAAATAGCCTATGGTCCTATTTATTACTTTAAAATATTTTAGATATAATATTTTCTACAGAAACTATGTTATACAACCTAATTATTCATTTAAATGTGTGAATTTTTAAATAAGTAAAGCCATTTACTTATTTAAATAAGTGAAGTCATTTACTTATTTAAAAAGTAAATAAGTAAAGTCATTAAAATTTTCCAGTCTGTCCTTCATCCACCTGGTCTTTGAATGAGTTAGAAACAGTACAGGAAACCAGTACAAACTTAAGTTTTATAAAAATAAATGAAATCATCCTGTTATTTATTCAACACACTATGTCAATAAAATCTTATACTTTGAAAGAATTCGCCTCAGTCCATTTTCTGTTGCTTGTAACAGAATACCTGAAAATGGGTAATTTATAAAGAAAAGGATTTTACTTCTTACAGTTATGGATGCTGAAAAGTCCAAGGTCAAGGGGCCTCATCTGGTCAGAGACTTCTCCCACCCAAGTACTAAGCAGGCTCAACCTCACTTAGCTTCCAAGACCAGATGAGATTGGGTGTGTTTAGGCTGGTATGGTTGTTGACTTGTTAGAGCCTTTTTGCTCATGGGGACACAGCAGAGGCCTGAGGCAGTGCAGGACATTACATGGCAAAAAGGCTGAGTATTCTAATGTGTTCATGTCTCTCTCCCTTTTCTTATAAAGTCATGAATCCCATTCCCATGATAACCTATTGAGCCATTAATTTATGAATGGATGAATCCATTCATAAGGGCAGAGTCCTCATGACCTAATCACCTCTTAAAGGCATCATCTCCCAGTGCTGCCACATTGGGGATTAAGTTTCAACACATGAAATTTGAGGGACACATTCAAACTGTAGTAGAATTGTAATAACATATTACATAGAAGCAATGTTCTTATTGATTATAATTATTATACTGGTAAAGTGTTAATTCCTCTAAACAGGGGATACATTTTCAGCTTATTATAATAGTTTTAAATTTATAATTTGATATGAATAAAATCTGGTAAAAGGTATTTTCAAGAAATGGGAAAATTGGAAATGTTTAGAAGAAAATAATAAATATTAAGTATAAACTGGGTTCATAGTTTATGTGAAATCCTAGGAACCAATTGCAAGGGGAGAAAATAGTTGCAATAGGAATGGTGAGGATGAGAACAAGAGCAGGAGTAAATGTTAATTGAGGGTGTATTATAGTTCTAACTTCTGCTACGCCCACTGCATGACTTTTCCATATATGAGGTTTCTAAGCTTCTTCATGGTAATCCTAAATTGAGCTTTAGGGAGGTTAGGGTAACTTACACACACTCATATAGCCATATAGTAGTAAAACCTATATTTGAATTCTGGCCTCTCTGACATCTTTCTGTGGTCTTTTAACCACTACTACTTCTCCATATTAAAACTCCAAATCTAGGTGAAAGGAAGAAAATTCAGAAAATGTTATGCAACAAAATATAACAAAATATGATATATATAAACACTTATACAGAATATCACTAATATATTTACTGTAAAAAGACGCTGATATAAATATTTTGTGTAATTCATGGGGAAGTGTTAATCATATTGTCTATGATGAACTGTGCATGTATCTGATAAAATTCTGGCAACCAGACATCAACTTGTAGGCATAGATATGGAGCACTAAATATTTGCCTCAAGAAACTTAAAGAATAAAACCAAATGAATAGGAACATGGAACTGAGAACAAGATAAAGTCCTCCTAAACAATTGATGTATTTGCTGCTGGGTTATTGTTCAAAGCAAAAGAAGTATGGCGAAGGGAGATGTGAAGCTAAAAACAGAATGCTTAGAAGGAGATGATAGCAGGAGGGAAGCAAAGACGGGTTGAAGCTCCTAAAAGGCAGTCACTGAACAAATAATACAGAAAGCTAAGCCTTTGAAGGTTGCACAGGATGTAAGAAACTTTACTCAGGAAAGAGGAGGCAAAGAAAACCCCTCCAAAGAAAAGGTTAACAATATTTTCACAGGCAAATTGACAGATAGCAAAAGATATGTACCATGCTATGTTTTCTCATTGTAACTGAAGACAAACTGGGGTTATTTATGCTTTGAAAAAGCATAAATCTAAAAAGCAATTGTAAAGGAAGAAGTGATGAAAATATGTATTAATAGGGAAAACATGGCTCTGAGGCTTGAAGCTTCCTTGTGAGGTAAATGCATTTGCATGTTCTGTAGTAGCCAAATATATATATATATATATATATCTGGGAAAATAATAGACAGTGGTTTTCTTTCCTTTTTTATCTACTTACTTGAAAAAAAAGACTATCTGGAAAAGCTTTTCAATTAAATGAGGAAGAAAGCTAAGTGACTGTGTAAATAATATATATGTTCAAGGTAATGTAAGGTCCTTGTGTAGTTTCCAAAACTTATCTTTAATAGCAGTTTCTTCTGGGGATGCGGGAGTTTAAAGACGAAGTGATAGATGTTATTTTTTTTTCCTTTTTACTTCTCACTTTCAGGGTGCAATTAATGAGCAAATTTGATTACAAATAGATCTCAGAGAGAGGCAAATGCATTGAATCCAGAAGTAACATAAAATTAGATCATATTTAGTTATGCACGAGGTCAGATGGTGATAAAATGAGGATCAACTGAATTTGTCTATTAGTCAGATTGGTTTATTTTATGCCAGTCCTAGGGAAAAGACACAACATGGTAGGATACATTCTTAATATCAACTTATTCCTGAAAGCAATTTTCATAGGGCACACTGCAGGCCATAGATTTGCCTCACAAATTTAAAGGCCTAAGCCCTCAACATGCACAGCAATATACTCAGAGACTATTTAGAAATATGATGATTCTGGAACTTTTTAATGTCCCCAATCATTAGCAATGATTCAAATTAATATTCAACATTCTATATTTACCAAGGCAATCAAGTAGTCTAATGTATTTTAAAAGGGGTTTAACATGAAGAGATAAAACAAACGAAATGGGTTTGATGTAAACTTCATGAAAACATAAGTTAAATTAATCGGATTATTTTGTTTTGTGAGTATTCTGATGGAAGTGATCGCATTTAGCCCAGGGAGAATAAGAGAAGGTGAAGTATGAATATGGCACTGAATTTACTGAGATGATTATACTGTTTGAGTTAAAGAACTTGTATTAAGCAATAAGTATGTGACAAACATTGTGCTAGGAGCAAGTAATGCCAAAATTACATGGGTCGAAAGAGAGCATGAATTATCTAAAATGAGTTAGAAACATCAATGTTTTTCAATGAAGAGTTCTGACTTCACCTGAAAATTCTCTTTTTCAAACAGGGTAGTTTATGAAAACTGGACTATTAGCAAGGCGGGTTAGTCATGCCATCATTATAGTACCTGGCATAAAATGAGAAATTTTAGTCATTTGTGCTTTCCTTTTATAATCAGTAAAATCCAAGGTCGAACAAACTATTACTTTTCCTGTATAATGGAGTAATATTTGAATTATACCTAACTTTAATATTTGCTAGAAAGTATGCTTTATTGTTTCTCTAAAATGGTACTATATATCTATTTATTTATATAATATTTACATATATGTACATTTATATGTATACACATACATAAACTATATACATATGTACACATAAATTCTCTATATACAAACATGTATACATACATACATATATATGCATATATCACACAAATACAAGCACATAATTTTCAAAACCCCTTTTAGATTTTTTCCTTGAAGAGCATATTATCTTAATTTATTATGGGTTTATTTTTAATTTATAGTCATGTTCTTCAAGTGCTTTTGGTGTTTATCTGGTTGTCGTGAAACCACTTGCTAGCAGTGTAAGGAAGACGTACAAAGACTGAATCTAGGCTGACTTTCATATTAACTTTATTGGTCAAAAAAAGTAGATGAGAATGTAACATAGTCCATGTTAAATATGGGAATAAGACAGATGTTCAAGCCATAGCTTCAGCCTTTATTAGCTGATATTTACTGGAAGAAAATATTTCCTGAACTGTGAAACAAGCAAAATGCCTACCTGACAGACTTCTTTAACATTATTAAAGGATATGATATAGTAAAAGAATTTGTATCCTGTGAAGTGCTTTGTCAATATTAGAAATTTAGTTATTATAGGTATTTCCATATACATGTTGCATTTAGAATTCCCTTTAATTTTAAACTTAGTGTTGACTTGTATTTTAACTAAGTCACTTCATATATCTGGTCCCATTATACAGAGGTCGCTAGTTTTCCTTAGGATATGAAAATGATCTTTATAAACATTCATCAACCCAAATGCCCATCAGTGATAGACTGGGTAAAGAAAACGTGGCACATATACACCATGGAATGCTATGCAGCCATAAACAAGAATGAGTTCCTGTCCTTTGCAGGGACATGAATAAAGCTGGAAGCCATCATATTCAGTAAACTGACACAGGAACAGAAAAGCAAACACTGCATGTTCTCACTCATAAGTGGGAGTTGAACAATGAGAACACATAAACACAGGGAGCGGAACATCACACTCCGGGGCCTGTTGGGGGGTGGGGATCAAGGGGAGGGAGAGTATTAGGACAAATACCTACTGCATGATGGGCTTAAAACCTAAATAACAGGTTGATAGGTGCAGCAAACCACCATTGCACGTGTATACCTATGTAACAAACCTGCACATTCTGCACATGTATCCCAGAACTTAAAATTTAAAAAATTAAAAAAAAAGAAACTGCAGATACCGATAAAAAAAAGTCATTAACGGAGGTTAAATGATTATTTCTAAGTAAACTACTCTTGAACTATTGAATCTTTTTCTTTAAGAATTTTCATTGCTATTAAAGCCACTCAAACTCAGTTTTCTTAAAGCTGTCAGTCATTGTTCTAGTAGATTTTAAACAGTAATACCTGAATACATTAGAAATATGCAAATCTGTATTACACATGGCATCTGGAAAGCAGAGGAGTTTGGTCATCTGGACTTATGCTAAAGTCTCAGCAAAATCCACTTGTCTTCATGATGGTTGACTCGTTCGTGCTATGAACATAGTCTATTTTTTTTAAATTAATTTTGTAATTTTTAATTGTACTTTAAGTTCTGGAGTACATGTGTAGATCTTGCAGGATCGTGCCATAGGTACACACATGCCATGGTGGTTTGCTGTCTCCATCCCCCCTGTCACCTACATCAGGCATTTCTCCCAGTGTTATCCCTCCACAACCTACCCACCCCCCGCTGTCCCTTCCCTAGCTCCCCACCCCCCAACAGACCCCACTGTGTGATGTTCCCCATCCTGTGGCATGAGTTCTCATTGTTCAACACCCACCTATGAGTGAGAACATGCAATGTTTGGTTGTCTGTTCTTGTGTTCATTTGCTGAGAATGACGGCTTCCAGATTCATCCATGTCTCTGCAAAGGACATGAACTCATCCTTTTTTATGGCTGTGTAGTATTTGTATATGTGCCACATTTTCCTTGTCCAGTCTATCGTTGATGGGCATTTGGGTTGGTTCCAGGTCTTTGCTATTGTAAACAGTGCCACAATGAACATACGTGTGCATGTGTCTTTATAATAGAACGATTTATAATCCTTTGGGTATATACCCAGTAATGGGATTACTGTGTCAAATGGAATTTCTATTTCTAGATCCTTGAGTAATTGCCACACTGTGTTCCCCAATTGTTGAACTAATTTACACTCCCACCAACAGTGTAAAAGCGTTCCTATTTCTCCACATCTTCTCCAGCATCTGTTGTCTCCAGATTTTTTAATGATTGACATTCTAACTGATGTGAGGTGATATCTCACACTTGTTTTAAGTGATTGAATGATGTGCCTAATAACCCTCTGTTAGATGTACTCAGAACCTCACCTCCCTGGGACCTCAACTCTCCGGTGAAATCTCTACTTTAAGTTTATTTTCTAACATGGTAAGAGCCTTCAGTTATGTTATGCTGAGGCCTTTCACTGTTAATAAAATATTAAAAATGGACTTTTTTGAAGGATCTTTTCTGAATGGGTCCCTGGGAACTTTAAAAAAAATAGTTTTTTAGCTTAGTGTCTCCTAAGCATGGCTTCCCATTTTTTTCTTGGTAACATAGTGCTTAGATTATTCAAATTAATAACCATTATTTTTCCATGGCTAGAATTCTGGAAACTGTTATGGAAATCATAGAGCATAATTTAATGCCTTTTCATTTTAAGAGCTATGTCAAGGTATCATAGAATTGTATTTTCTTGCAGGGGCTCTGGAGTCAAAGAGGCGTGAGTTCAAATCTGGGCTCCACCAATTTCTATCTGTGGAGCATTGTTCATGTTACATTTGTGAAACTTGTTTCTCCATTTGTAAAGCGAGGTTTGGGGGATGATTAAACAAGATAACACATGTGAAATACTTAATGAAAATGTCTTTGTTAGAGGATTTATTATGTTTAAATTTTGATTACACATGACACGTCAGGGATCATGCTATATACTTCGGTTAGAAAGATGGCTAAGATATCATTCCTGGTTTTTAAAAACTTATAATTAACTGTAGGAGAAAGATATGTAAATGTCTTACTATTTAGCCAAGCACGTGGTATATGTGCTTAATTCATTCTAGCAGCCACTATAGTTATCATGATTAATAATGAGCTTCCAACTACATAAAAATGCTTTTAATCCATAGAAAATCCAATCAGAAACAAACTTTTGTAAAAATAATGTGAAAGAAAGAAGAATCAAAATGAAAGATTGACATTTCTTTCCTAATTGATTGTATTTTCTTTCACATTTACAAAATTTATAAGAAAAATACGTTTTATTTCTGTGTGGTATAGAGAACTAGAATGTACTTTGAAGTAAATTATTGTTGCCAGTGCTGCTCAACTTTTATCCACAATTTACTAAGCACCTACATTTAGACAAAGGCTCTTTCCAGCCCTCTGGGGAGGATTTCAGATGATTGATATACAAACCTGCTCTCAAGGAATTTAAGATTATCTCAGGGGAGTGAAATAAGGACTTTAAACAACCCAAGAGTACTCAGAGAATTTTCTGAAAATAATTTTATCAGTGAAAACTTGTTACATTAAAAGAAACTGTCATTCTGACTTCCATAAATCTAGGCTTGAAACTATGGAGCTGTCTTAAATGACCTTTCACTTTCACCTTTTACATAACCACTCACCAGGTCTTCTCCTTTAACTGTGTTTCTAGCATAATCATTTTTCTTTCTCTTAATATGATCACAACTATCATCACCACCAGCATCACCACTACCACCACCTCTCTTCGCTTAAACGGAGGTATTTTATATTACTCTCACTAACATTATTTTCACAAAGTGAAAAGGTATATTTTAACAAGCAAAAGAATAGAGGGAAGTAGAAGTAGCTCGAGGCAGTGGACAATGATTCAGAAAGACAGGGCTCTATTACTTGCTCAAGTTATGTAACAACTCTAGACCTGTTTCTTCACCTCTGAAAGGAAGAATGATCTCCAAGCCCTTTCAAACTCTTTTGTTAATTTACCTCCAGCATATCATTTAAATGCCATCATCAACTGTCCTTTGATTTGTCCCATGTTTTTCTAGCCCCATGCTCTCCTGTTTGCCATTTACCCTCATGAAAGGCACAAATTACACCCATCGTCACAAGAACCTTGCTCAAATCCCATTGCCTCCATGAAGATCTGCCATATCTATTCTTGAAAACCATCTTTCCTTCAAAGTCCTATACAGCTCATTTGATATTTACTGTGTACTGCCACAAACCACTAAGCATCATTTTGTGAATACATGACTTACAGCCTCACCTTGAATAAAGATACTTGAGAATGAAGACCATTTCTTGACTATCTTTCTTGTTTTATGTACCCTTTAGGCCTATGATTTTTAGTATAATAAGTAATCAATAATTATTTCTTGGTTCTTTCTTGCACACCTGAATAACACTAGGCAAAGTGATAGGATGAGTTGTATAAGGAGGTCCTACACTGGAGATTATTGTGTATTTCTTAATGCTGTTGAAGGAAGATATGTGCATCTAAAATAATTAGACTCTAACAAACATTAACTTTTATTTCTATTATCTTTTTGTGTGTGTTGAGATATCTCACAAAAATAAACATTTTGGCATTATTCATATTACATATTTGCTGTGAATATTTGTAAATAAAGAAAAATACATATGCACTAGTAATTATCTTGGCAAACTCTTCAGTTATGCAATATTGTTACATAGATTACATATCTATGTGAATACTGGAGTTTTAAAAATATTGTGTGTTTGCAAATATTTTATTTATTATTGCCACTATTTTTTACTGCCATATCAAGAACTATTTATAAGTTGCTCTAAAAACTATTAAAGTATATTTGACCATAGTCACTACTGCCTACTTTGGTAAAGGGCAAATACATAAAGACTTTTTAATCTGTTAACAAATATTGAAGGTTTTTTAACCTGTTAACAATCAAGAGGACTCTTGAAATTAGTTCCTAAGAGAGTAAATATTACAACTTACAAGACACGTTTATCTTCCTCTCGTTATTATGTGGCATTATGTTAATGAGCAAAGAGCCACTGTGGTTCTTTCTTATATTTCTTAAAATCATTCTTCATAACCTCATTGATATCTCCAGTAAATTTAGATGAACATTTTTTAAAAAGAGGGTTGAAATGACATTTTTAACTAATTTTTCTTGTTACACAGATTTGAACTATCTGAGGGTTTTATTTACAGTCATAAAACTTTTTGTTATTTTCTGCAAAATATAGAGAATTTAATTCATTATCATATTAATTCTGTGGGCCATTGTCTTAATTCTAGAGGCACAAACTGTTTTCATCCCACTGAAATAGAGGAATCAAAATATGTTCCTCGCTCAAAGCACAAAAGTGACATTATATAATATGCTTCTTGATTAGTCATAAATCTTATGTGTTAAATTACATCCCAAAGATTTCAATATGTTTTATGACTTTAATAGTTTAATGGTAATTTCTAATTTGGCATTTGTTGACCTGTCTTGTGTTTTAAATGTTTTATTTTTTAATACAATAAATAACATATTTTAACAATCTTCCAATGGTTTTAAAAATGGCATTGTATAGAGCTAGCTGAATGTTTTTGAGCATTTATGTTGTAAACACTTTCTTAGTAAAACATAAATTGCTACCATATGATCCAGCAGTCCCAGTACTAGGTATTTATCCAAAGAAAAGGAAATCA
Source organism: Cacajao melanocephalus (assembly GCA_963573385.1). Classification (NCBI taxonomy): domain Eukaryota; kingdom Metazoa; phylum Chordata; class Mammalia; order Primates; family Pitheciidae; genus Cacajao; species Cacajao melanocephalus. The sequence goes on along the minus strand of CAUYLG010055118.1, from coordinate 43,891 downwards.
GTATATTTGAAGAGATATCTTCCCCCCTCAAGTTTATTGCAGCACTTTTCACACTAGCCATTATATGGAATCAACCTAAATGTCTGTCAGTGGATGAATGAAAAAGAAAATGTGGTATAAAATAGAAATTGATACTTTAATTTATATGAAACACACTCATATTCTTCTCAGTTGATAACTATTGAGTCATGGATTTAAAGAATTGTGAAGACTAAAGTGATTATTAAAGTAAGAAATTATTTTTTCCATTATATTTAACTTATTTCATACTTTATAGTTAGCACCAATGAGCAAGACTGTTGAATACAAAAGCCAATTAAATAGTGGTGATGCTGCAGTATATAAGGGAGAGCATTCTTCTAGAAAGGAACTATAATGGTGAGCAATAGAAATAATGAATGAGTGTAAGGTCACTTAGTGTTAAAAACAGCTAAAATATAGTACAAATAAGTTGCTTTTTAATGGTGATATTATATAATTTCACCTCAATGTTTTGTTACGAAAATTGTCCAGGAAGACTTCTCTAAAGACCAAAGGAGCTCTTACCCTAAATAACTCCAAAGCCAGTCCTGTGTTTCTTTTTTAAAAGAAGTGAAAATAATGTGATGAACATTTTTGAGAAAGTATAAAGCCAAAATACTCTACTGCATAGCTGTTTCTGCAGGTATCGTGTTGATACATTACATTACTCAGCTTTGGAGTCACTACATGTATCTAATGTTACATCATTACTCTAAATTAAACATGTACAGATTAATAAATGAGACAGCATATGTAAATCTCATGGCCCAGTCCCTGCACTATTTAAAATAGAAATACCATAGAATTGCATTCATCCTCTGAAAGCTATATAGTGGTGCTTCAAATAAAAATTCCATGTACTGCTGCTACTGCTATTGTATCTTTCTCTATGTGGTACTGAAATAGAAAGAGGCCCAGAAGGGACCTTGTCTGAAGTGTCCCTCATTTAAGCTGTTGCTGCTTAAGCAGAAGGTGGAAAAATGTAATAGGAGTAAATTACATTTTAAAATTTACTCCTACAGTAAATTTTAAAGGTGGAATAAACCAGTGGATTATGGTGTGTGTGAATACTTTCAGATGTTAACCAGGAGCTCTGCTTGCATCCTGGGAGTTGCCCATGCCTCTTCTAGATTGAGGCACATTATCATGCGCAACCTAATTCCAAAAAATCTTTTAAACCACTGGAAATTGAACCCAGAACATGTCTCTAAGCCAACCTTTTCATCTTGACACCAAATCATAGCATGAGCCAGTCTGTCAAGGATGCTGCTGCTCTCCAGGCAAATTTTAAATGTTGAAATAAAGAGTTATATTTTCTTGAAAATCCTGTGCACCAAAGAAAAGTTAGTCATTTTATATATGGTGAATCTTAATATTAACATTTTCTTAGATAATCCGAGAAATTATCAGGTTTCACTTTTGCCTCTTTTTAAGACAGTTATGCCTCAGAACTATTAGTAAACCCCCAAGTCCTTATACTCATCAGTATGTTCACTACTAGCTGTCAGAAATTCTTGAAAAGTTCTTGTAATTATTGTAATATTTCCTTACTTTCAACTCTTAATATATGGATAATATTATGTCTTGTAGTGGATATTTTAACAACATAACTCAATGTTTTGATAGCATTTCTTTTAGTGTATGTTTTTAGTAACATGATTATTAACTGTAACTTTAAAAATCTGTTCATTAGATATGACCATTTTAAAATGTTTTAAACTTGGAAAATCTGATGGCTTTTAAGTTTAGTTCAGGCTATAGATCACCTGCGGAGATTGGAACTGCCAAAAAAAAAAGCTTAAGCAGCCCTTTGAGTATTCTAAAATAGGGATGTTCTCCAGCCCGTTGGTTTCTAAAGCTTCCTTTATTTCTTGATGTTGAGCTTTCAGGATTTAGCTACAATATTTACTCAACATCTAAGCCATGCTTTTTATCAGTCCTGTTTCATATCTTTTATAATCAAACTGCTTATCACTGAAAAAATATATAAGTTTCTATGTATCTGGAAGAATTCTCTGGTGTTTCTTAGATATGGATTTTGATGTGTAGAATAAGAATTCAATTCAAGGATAACAGGATGTTGTCCTTAAAAAAAATCTAAGAAAATGAGCTTTTCTTTAACAGTCTGTCAAAGCTCCTGACTAGTAGTTTATCGGCACTGTTTTGCCATAGATGTCTTCTCTTCTTTCTCTGAAAAAAATCATCTGCTGCTGCTAGGCCACAAGTGTGTTCCCACTGTGCCTGAGATGTGTGGCATACAAAAAAAAAAAAAAAAAAAAAAGTCATGGTCTGAGTTAAAAGGGCTACATTTAAGCCAGAGCTGGCTTATTTATTAGTTATCAAATCATTGGAAAATGACAGAGCATGCTTTTCTCTTGCAATACCTATTGCTGAAAATTAAACATATGAGCAGAGATATCAGAGAGGGGGACTGGCTGGCCATTCATTAGGTAAGCCATTCATTCTTCCTTTTTATGACAGTACCTAATAGGATGGCCTGTGTTGAAGCATCTCCTTTGACCAGGGTCTGTCCCGCAACATTGAGTTGGCTCACCTAGATTGGATTTTCCCACCCAGCAGAAAGAAAAAGCTAAAATGCAAAATCATATCCGGACCAAAATAGTCTTTCATTTACAGTACTTGTACTACCTTTTCAGAAACTAGATACCTGAGAGTGAGAGGGTAACTTAGAAACTTATCCCATGATTAAAAGTTTTACAATTAGAGAGCAATGATCATGAAGCTGATTTCATGATCAGAAGCAATGGAGCAAGGAATGAGATTTCTTTGAGGAATATTTCCCTGAAGCTGTGGACAAAGCTAATGAATAATCCCCACCTTACAAGTGAGTTGACCACTCAAGTAGTTGGAAGGCGCGAGAGTTCTTTGTTCAGAGAGATAAACCTGTCCTCTTCACTTGCCCATTTCCAAGGTTTTCATGTCGGTAGAAAACACCTATAATCTGAAGACACTCTTCCTTCAGCCTTGTTAGTGGCAGGGGTTTGAATACGTCTTTCACACATTTTCCTTGGATATTTAAATTTCACTTTTCCTGTTTGTTTTTCTCTGAAGGTATTCTAACTCCACTCCTAATGGACTTCTAGAGCTTTCTAATTCTATGCAATTGGTGTTGATTTGTTTAGGTAAACTTTGAAGGTAATCCCTGATTCAACTTCTTGGAGATTCTATTATGTCATCTCTTTTTATCAACTTTATTTTACTCATGCTTTCTTGCTGAGGACTCATTAAGCATAATAATGTAGGTAGAAAATTATTAACTCCATAATGCTGAGTACTGGTTGTTATTTCTGATAGTAGCTAGCTATAAGTTTCCAATTGTTCATTAAATCTTTGACTCAGTGATTGACCCAGTAATCCCATTATTAGGCATATACCCAAAGGAATATGAATCATTCTACCATAAAGGCATATGCATATATGCATCGCCACACTACTCACAATAGCAAATACATTGAATCAACCTAAATGCCTATCGACAAACAGATTGAATAAAGAAAATGTGGTACACATACAGCATGGAATACTATGCAGCCATTAAAAAGAATGAGATCATGTCCTTTGCAGGGACATGGATGGAGCTGGTGGCCATTATCCTTAGCAAACTAACATAGCAACAGAAAACCGAATACTGCATGTTCTCACTTTTAAGTGGAAGCTAAATGATAAGAATATATGGACACAAAGAGGGGAACAACACACCCTGGGGCCTACTGGAGGGTGGAGGGCAAGTGGAGGGAGAAGATTGGGAAAAATAACTGTTGGGTACTATGTTTAGTACCTGGGTGAGAAAATAATCTTTACAACAAACCCCTGCAAAATGCAGCTCACCTATATAGCAAACCTGCACATGTACCCCTGAACCTAAAATATAATTTACAAAATAAACATATCTTAGTTTCAGTACAATACACAGCAGAATAGAAGGGTTGAAAGAGATTGGTTCTGAGGAGGTGAGATGGGGGTAATGATTGACTACCAAAGGACAGCACAAGAGAATTTTGCGGGTGATGAAGCTGTTCTTTGTCCTGGTTGTGATGATGGCTGCATGATTAAGCACTTGTCAGAACTCACAGAACTTTACTTCAAAAGGAGTGGATTTTACTATACATAAATTCAAATAACATACTTCATCTTTAAGAAAAGGAATACCTAAGTATTGCTGATTGAATAATGGCTCTCCAGAAAAACACATTTTTCAGTACATGTTTCAGCCTAGGCCTCATCTCATCCAGGAAACCTTTCCTTGCTTGCCTTTATGTACATGTGGCAATCAGTAGCTTCTTTTAGGGCTCTGACTGAACATTCAATGAACTTCAGTCTTGGAACTTGTCACAGCAGATTGACATGGTTTATTTATATGTATCTTTCTCTGTCGTAAGAGGAAAGGATCAAGGCCACTTTTTGTAGTGATTGTACATATCACTATTTGGCATATAGTAGATTATTAACTATGGAACTTCTGTTTTCACACACACACACACACACACACACACACACACGAACACATTTCAAAGTTCCTTTAAGTATTTGCTTTAGTCGCCAAAGTCCTTCTACCTCAAAACCAACCCTTCTATTTCATTATTCATCGGCTTTTCTGCTGTTATGCAACTACTTAGGAAAGCCTACTTTTTTTTTGGCTCATCATGGCTAAAATAAATATTTATTTTAGTCATCTCATCACTTCGTAGAACAGCCTTTGTCCTCTGCTAATGCCAGGAATATATGTTGGAGGTAAGAAGAGTTCTTGGTTGAGAGCCTCGGTTTGAGAAACTATCTGAGATTACATTCCACATTCCACCATGGAACCTGTCTGACCTTGAACAAGTAGCTGAAATCTCTTCTATTTCATCAACTGTAAAATGGGGGGAAACTGGGTCTATCTCATGGGGATCATGTGAAGATTAAGAAATTGCTTATTCAGTGCTTAGCACAGTGCTTGATATGCATAAAGCCCCTAGGAATATTAGCTGTTATTGTATTTCCTTAAAGAAGCCCATATCTCTTTATGCCTAATTTAACATATGGATACAATATTTTTAAGTTAAATGATTTGCTAATAGATGTAGAACGGGTGGCAGACACCTATATTGTAGACTAAGGTCAAGTCCATAAAATATAGTAAATTTCCCCACTTTCATTTCCCATTACCAAATTTTGTTATTCTCCTTTGAAACTTGTTATAGAATTCATGTCAGATTGATCTATGTATTCCCAACAGTACCTTATATCCAGAAATAACACTAAGTCATTGTCTAGATGTAGAAGAGGTGGAATACTCCAAAAGCAAGTCTCAGAGTGGCCAGGTTTGTCAAGTATACGGATGCTTTGATTACTGGCCTTACTCTTTATACTCATGAATTCTTAAGTTTTATTCCTCTTACAGTCATAAATCGGCTTTTAGGCTACAAGCTGAAGAGATATGAAACCTCTCCCACCTCTTTGAAATATTTCCTTTAATCCAGTTGAACCAATTTAGGACATGAGACAGCTGTTAGTCTAGAACCAGTCGTCAGGAACCAATCTGAATAAATTTTTTTGTGTTATTTACCTGGAAGTCTTTCTTTCTTTGGCACTGTGAATTAAAATTAGACCAATCTACTAGGCAGGAAAAAAACCTTAATTATATTGTTGACACAGACAAGTAAGTATGTCAATTAGCATCTACAGTCACATGCGTCTCCAGGCTGCTTCTAGGATGAGTGGCCTCAAGCAGGTACATCTTCTTTGTACTCCTAAAGCATCAAGGAGACTTGGAGTGACAGTTCATATCATCATTCCAGGTCTGATTGACTTAGAATAGGGGGTGAATATCAGGGCAAAAATTCCAACACAGGACACAATGTATCAGTAAAATGAACCTCAACATTATCTGCTAATGTCCAGATCATGTTCCTACTTTTATGTTTCTATTTTCTTACATATCATTAAAATCATGCATCCGTGTGGGTCCTTTGATAATCCTCAAAGATCTTGAATTATAGGGTTATAACTAAGTTAACTATTTGCAGAAATAAACGTTGCTGCTAAATTTATGTAGCATTTTCCCACATGTACTTCAGAGGTTTGTATTAGAAAAAAGACCCTGAAATAATGACTCAGTAACAGCTTTACTAACTTAATTTCAAATTTTTTAATTTTTCTGCGAAAATATTGTCAACATTTGTTCTATTCTTTTTCTCAATTACATGTACATTTCTATATCAGTGGGTAAGTTAAGGAGAAAAATTCCCTCGTGATAATTTTTTCATGCTCAGAAATTTTGAAGGGAGTGGGGGTTAAGATAGGCAAGAATGCTTTATAATGATACTACTCTCATTTCAATTCTTAACATTAAAAACCTTAAAAGTGTGTAGACAATAAAATAAAATATCTAGGGATCAGAGCATTGTGCTGAACTTTGAAGGATTTTTTGGTCAATAATATGTATGATGTGTTCACAGAATTCCTTGTCAACAAAGTACATTTGGAGCTACAGGACATTTAAGTTGGTTTTTGTGCTTTTTTTTTTTCTTCTGAAGAAATTTTTTGTTTTGTTTACCTGAAAGCCTTTCTTTTTTTGGCACTGTGAATTAAAATTGGACCAATCTATTAGGCAGGAAAAAAACCTTAATTATATTGTTGACACGGACAAATAAGCATGTCAATTAGCATCTACAGTCACATGCATCTCCAGACTGCTTCTAGGATAAGTGGCCTCAAGCAGGTACATCTTCTTTGTACTCCTAAAGCATCAAGGAAACTTGGAGTGACAGTTCATATCAACACATCCACAATGATGATGCTTGTGCTTCTTCCCCCCCAACAAAGGCTGAATGCTAATTACTGTATTCAGTTTTTATGTCAAAGGCTGGATCACTTGTGCAATGGGGGTAATCATCCCGACCATACAGGGCTGTTGTATGGATTAAAGATAATGTACATGGAACACCTTACTCTGGATGTGGATCATAGTAATACCAAAAAGATGAAAACTATGATATTCTACCATTTTAGAGACCTGTGCATATACACATAAAAAGTGCACATATCAGAAGTATATACCTCAAAATCTAAACAGGCATGTAATCAGTATCCACTTTAAGAAAAAAAAACAGCACTGCTGGTTCCTCTTTGCAATAATTAATCTCCCAAGAGCAATCACTGATCTGATTTGTAACAGCTTACATTAGTTTTGCCCTACTATATTTTTGCTGAATTATACAATATATTCTCTTTTATGTCTGGCTTCTTAGTGCCTTGTATTTGTGTATCAGGCATTCTTTTATGTATAGTTATTAAACATTCATTTTATGGGCTGTGTAATATTCCATAGGGTAAATATAACAGTTTTATATAACTAAGTTATAAATAGTGCTGCTACAGACATATATTCTATTATTGTCTTTTGGTATAAAAATTTACACATTTCACATGGGTGTATACCCAGAAGTGAGATTGCTAGATCTTGGAGCACATTGTACACATTTTGTTTTAATAGATAAGGTATTGCCACATATCATAAGTATACAGTTTGATAAATTTAGAGATTTATGCTGTTTCTAGAGAAAAGGCATCAATATCAGTGCATGTATATATATATATATATGAAATAACTCAGAAACAGAAAGACAGATACCACATGTTCTCACTTATAAGTGAAAGATAAATGATGTGTATACATGTACACATGGACATAGAGTATGTAGTGATCATCATTGGAGACTCAAGTGTGGGATGTGCAAGGGGGTCAATAATGATAAATTAATGGGTACAATGTACATTTTTTGGGTGATGGATACGCTATTAATCCAAAGCTCACCATTACAAAACATACTCACATAATAAAATTGCACTTGTACCCCCTGAATTCATACAAATAAAAAATTGTTTAAATATAAGTAAATATGTCTATATACATGCATATGCATATACATATGTGTTTGTGTGTATGTATATAATTTACACTTAAAATAAGCATGTATTCTGCAATGAGTGTTCAATTTACAAGATTTGTTCATTCAAACTTGTGACAAGTATCTCACCTCTGGGTTGTTTACTTTTTTCTTCATTTATTTCTTGCTTTTGTCTAGGAAGCAATAATTTGGGTTGCCTTTCAAGAGTGTACAGTCAGCATGATAACCCAAACACTTAAGACACCTGCTAGCTCTTGTGAATCCCTTGAGAGAAAGAAAACAGTGGTCCTTTTACTGGGCAGATAGAGCCTGGGGCCGGGTTTCATGGCTTGAAGATTTAAGTTTCTCGACCCCTCTCAGCTGAGTGCCTCATGAAGCACTTCACAACTTGTGCCGCCATTCTCAAAGGCCCTGTTACTAATTCCCCGCTTTCCAAGCCCCCATTTCAGAGGATTTCAGTTTCTCTCAGAGTGAATTTACTGTCTTCTGAATTCCATATTACCAATAGCAGGTCTACTGCGCTTAATAACTTAAGTTAGATTCAGCAGTGTAGTTGGCAACTGAGCTACTAAGTATCCAATGAGTATGTGGAAAATATATTCCCTATTCCAAACAATTGGTATTCATATTCAATTTAAAACCATACTCTATTTATAAGGTAGATACTACTTAAGTTTATTAAGTTTTATCCCAAATAATTATCTTAGGAATAATCTTTGAAAATAGGCCTTGGTCATCTGCATATCTGGATTTGGCATATCCCTAGTCTTTGTATATATTAGAAAGATTACTCCTTTTGACTGAATGATTTAATAAAAAGATGTCCCTCACTTTGGGCAGAGACATTTGAAAAAGACACTTCAACCAGGGGCCTAAGAGGTGAATGGGATGCAGCTATGAATCAGGTCACATGGCCTAGGGAGGGAAATATGTTGGTTTTTACATCCCTCACTTCTTGGTGTTACATGCAGTACACAGACAATTCCTCAATACACACACATGCACATACACAAACACATACTCACTCAGTGTATTGTCTCTTTCCTTGACTAAGTCCTTCTTTTTTTTTTTTTTTTTTTTTTTGAGATAGAGTCTCACTCTGTTGCCCAGGCTGGAGCACAGTGGTGCAGTCTGGGCTCACTGCAACCTCTGCCTCCTGGGTTTAAGTGATTCTCCTGCTACAGCCTCCTGAGTAGCTTGGATTACAGGCGCCCACTAGTACACCCAGCTAATTTTTTTTTTGTTTTGTATTTTTAGTAGAGACAGGGTTTCACCATGTTGGCCAGGCTGGTCTTGAACTCCTGACCTCAAGTGGTCCGCCCGCCTGGTGCTCTCAAAATGCTGGGAATACAGGTATGAGCTACTGCACCTGGCCAACTAAGTCTTTCTTATTAAGTCAAACTCCAAAGCTTTTTTACTTACCTAAGGTGAGTGTGCAAGTATTTGAGGTTTCAGTATTAAAATTCAGAAACACTTAAAGTTCAGTTTAAATATTAGTAAAAAAATCTTGACAAAATACAATTATAGACAAAAAGAAAATTCAGAATATTTGGAATTTAAGGTTGACGTTACAGCCTTATTTATGAAAGATTAGAAGAAGGATGTTGGAGAGAACAAAACAGATGAGTCTGATAGAAACTGTAACCAGATAATTATGCATATATTTGCATATGCAAAGCTTTCTAGGCAATCTGAACATTTAAACCCACAAATGTGGCTGCCATGAACAGTCATAGAAGAGCAGGCTAGAACAGAAGAGCAGGCAGAAGTTGTAAATGAAATGTTACTTTTAAATGGTTCGTCTCCCAAGTATTGGAACAGATGTGTGCTGTTTTCAAGGTTTTGGGTCAAATAATCCAGTAGCATATTGAATTGTTTGTGTCACATCCCTATTATTTTGCTTTGTTAGCCACCTCAATCCATGAAGTGTCTATGAGCCCCTTACACAACACTGTTGATTTTTTTTTTCCCTCATCTATGCAAAAGATTTCTGACTCGGTGCTGGGTGCGGTGGCTCATGCTTGTAATGCCAGCACTTTGGGGGGCCAAGGCGGGCGATCACAAGGCCAGGAGATCTAGACAATGCTGGCTAACATAGTGAAACCCCATCTCTACTAAAAATACAAAAAATTAGCCAGGCATGGTGGCATGTGCCTGTAGTCCCAGCTATTCAGGAGGCTGAGGCAGGAGAATCACTTGAACCCGGGAGGCAGAGGTTGCAGTGAGCCAAGACCATGCCACTGCACTCCAGCCTGGGTGACACAGCAAGACTCCATCTCAAGAAAAAAAAAGTTTGATTCAGGTGGCTATCAGACTCGTTAAAATACAAGCCTTAGTTTAAGTTAAAGGCTGCTAATTGGAAGTCACCATGGACTATGCTCATAAAATAATAGAAAGGAGTTATGCAGAACTTTTTAAAGTGTTATTTAAAAAGTCAGAATAGGCTTTCTATTACTTTTTTTGAGGTCAAATAGATGTAGTGTTTTCTGAACATTTCATCCAGGGTGGTAGCTAGGACAATAATAGGTGCTTAAAAAATATTAGATTGAATAAAGGAGAAATACTTTAGAGACATAGAATCAGAATGGCCCTTGCTTTGGACCTAATATTGACTCCTATGCCTAAATCCCTGTGGAGAGCTCCTTTATTTTCTCTGCCATAAAGAGTAGGTATAAATTAAAAACACCAATAAATGCCATCTAGCTGAGTGGAAGCTTTCATCACACATGTAGGGGGGTTATGGTTGGGAGGGATCTTTTTATTTTTCAGGTCTTCAATTTACATAGGACTTTTGAAAAATCAAATAGCCCAAAAGAGCTGATCTTAGGGCTAGTTGTAATTCAGAATATTTTCCATGGGGTGGAAAAATCTTGTGGCAGGAAAAGTAAGGAGAAGTAGACATATGTTAACCTCAAAGGCTGTTTATTTGCTTTTTACTAAGGACATTAAAACATTATTTTTGCTCAGAAAGGGAGCAGTAAAACAAATGAGTGGAAATAATAAAATGGAATAATGGCCAGGTGCAGTGTGTCACACTTGTAATCCCAACACTGGGAGGCTGAGGTGGGAGGATCGCTTGAGGCCAGGAGTTCAAGACAAGCCTGAGTAAATTAGGGAGGCCTAATCTCTACTAAATAGAGAAATAAATAGCCAGGACAGGTGGTGTACACCTGTAGCCCTAGCTACTCAGGAGGCTGAGATGGGAGGATCGCTTGAGCCCACGAGGTTGGGTCTGTGGTGAGTTGTGCTTGCGCCACTGCACACCATCCTGGGTGACAGAGTGAGACACTGTCTCATAAACAAAAGGCACACTTTTTAGATGTAATAGCATAGGGTAGTTCCAAACATGGCTGCCTGCTGGAGTTGTTTTGGAAGAGGCTGCACGACTTCACTGGAGATGGCCAAGGTGCCTGCTCAGCAGTCATCTAGTAAAGCAATTAAGCACATGTATTATGAAACTGCAAAAAGAGATAGTGTGCATAAAATCACTCTGGGCTCCTAAGATAGACTAATAATCAAAACTCCTGACAACCAAATGAAAATAGAAATAATATAACCCTTGACCTCCTTGATTGGTTTGACATACTAAGTAGGTGTTACAGGTTGGGTTCTGTGAGAAACAGACTCTAAAATATTTTTATTTTATTTATTTAATTATTATTTTATTTTATTTTATCTTAGAGTTTCACTCTTGTTGCCTAGGCTGGAATACAGTGGCAGAATCTCAACTCACTGAAACTTCTGCCTCCTGGGTTCAAGCAATTCTCCTGCCTCAAATTCCCAAGTAGCTAGGATTATAGGCATGTACTACCACACCTGGCTAATTTTGTATTTTTAGTACAGACAAATTTTCACCATGTTGGTCAGGCTGGTCTCGAACTCCTCACTTCAGGTGGTCCACCTAACTCAGCCTCCCAAAGGGCTGGGAATACAGGCATAAGCCACCACACCCAGCCAGACTCTAAAATAAAGTTTAATATGTGGAATACTTATTAGGGAATGCCCATTGGACCAACACCTATTCAAGAGAGGGCTTGAAAGCAGGGTTGGGCAGAAAGAGAAGTTAAGCTGTAATGCAGGCCTAATAACAGGCTTAGTTAGTTTTAAGCAGGCTGACAGATTCAGCAGTTAAGGAGACAGTCAAGCCAAAGAGTTTTATAGGAACCAAAAGTATGATCAGCGTGTGTCAGTTTCCTGTGTCACTTGTCCCACAGTATGATACCAAAATTAAAGAGACCAATGACAGGTAACACAAGTAGTGTGCACTCTGTTGTTGAGAAGCCAATTTCACCCTGCAATTAAACAGTTTTATACTCTGCAGCTGTACTTTAAGGGAAGCTGAGATGGAACATCACATGTCTCACCATAACCAGAAAGGCAGATGAGAAATGTTCTATGATAGTCTCCCACAAGATAAGGGACTTCCCTAAAGATACAGAGGTGGGTGGAGTATTGCCTTGGTAGACGTCCTCTCAAGACTGCCTATCTTCCCATGTTGGAAGACTCACAGAGCATTTGCCAAGACTTGTGTCAATCTGAAGTTGAACTTTGTGTATGTGGCCTATATGGATACTTACAATGTCACTGGGCACCCCCATAGAGCTGTTTCCCAATTGACCAAACATATGGGGAGCTCCAGAACTTACAATGGCTCTTCAGAGTAGTCCCGAGAACAGTGAGCCTTACTACTCCTGTATTCATCAGTCTTTGGATGATAGCCTTCTCAGAAATAAGTCATGATCTTGTGCAAGGGGGCTCTTCATGGCTGAGACAACCCCTAAAAAACAGAGCTGAAGGCTGTCTGCCACCAGCACTTCCACCTGCCAGGACAAGTTCTTTATTGAAGGGAAATCTAAGTAGTTTATCAGTGTCCACCACAGTAGTTAAGCCATTCATTCTTCCTTCTTATGACAACGTTGTGCTTATTGTTAAGTAATCACTTTCTAGAATATTTTAGGTTAAGTTTTTAAAATAATGTATATAAATAGACAATTCAAATATTGGGAAAAAAGGCTTGCACTTACATTGTTACAGAAATGTACATGCTTAAAGGGCTGATTTCTTCTGGGTATTTACATAATTTTATTAAAAAATCCATCCATTTTTAATTAGCTGTTTTTAATAGGCAGTTAGCTAAGATATTATAAGCCATATATTAGGCTAATGGACATTTAACAGCTTAGTTAAGTTCTTTTAATGGAAATGCTGACAAACCTTTATCTGTAATTATAGCATCATTGCGATTACAGAAGGAGGTAACTCTCCTCATTTGTAGCCCTAAAATTCCATGTGTCTATAAGTAGCAAAGTCCATTATTAGATAAAGACAAGTTATACTTGGCATTACTTGCGTTACTCATCTCCTTTATTTAAATCATTTTTTAAAGTTGTAAAATGTTTTCCAAAACTCAGAATAGTGGCCAGTTAATAATATGATTCCTCTTATATTGTGAGACTTTAAGAAATAGTTCACTAGTTTCTGGTGGCCTCTATACCAATTGACAATTCCTGGCCATTGTGAATTAAGTAAATAATTCTCTATGGAAATATTTTTAATCCTTAAACCCTGTAACTTGTTATTCATCATGTCAGGTCACTTGTCAAATGGGTTGATATTCAGAATTCAACAAAAATTTATCAAACACCTATTACAGGACATGAGCTTTTGGGGGTACTGGGATTACAGCAATTAACAATCAAGAAATGATTTGTATTGACGTGGAGATTACATTCCCTTATGGGAGATAGAAAACAAAATAACTAAACTAGAAATATATACATAAAGAGACTTTCAAACAGGGTAAAATTACAGATTGTGACAGGATAAACACTTTGGTTTGGATTAAGGACATTTTTTTTTTTTTTTGAGATGGAGTCTTGCTCTGTTACCCAGGCTGGAGTGCAGTGTGCAATCTCGGCTCACTGCACCCTCTGCCTCCCATGTTCAAGTTTTTCTTGTGCCTCAGCCTCCCAAGTAACTGAGACTATAGTCATGCACCACCAGGCCTAGCTAACTTTTGTATTTTTAGCAGAGATGGAGTTTCACCATGTTGCCGAGGCTGGTCTCGAACTTACGACCTCGAGCGATCTACCTGCCTCAGCCCCCAAAGTGCTGGGATTACAGCCATGACCCACTGTGCCCAACCAAGGACATTTTTTTTTTCTGAGCCACATTATTTAAACTGAGATCTGAATGACAAGAAGGGGCCAGCTCTTTGATGTAGGGGAATAAAAATATGTTCCTTCTACCCTTCTAGGTTACCCAGCTGGGGTCCTACAAAATTAAGAGTGACAAAAGACAGAATAACAAGAGAACAGCGCCAGAAGTTTATTAAAATATTCAGTGCACATACACCTGGGAGAAACTCAATGATAAGTAAATCAAAGGGGTGGTTAGAATGTTGGGTTTGTATAGCATCTGAACAAAGAACAGTAAACTTGTAAAGAAAAGACAAAACAAAGAAAAATGAGGTTTAGATATTTAGGGGTGCCAAACTGTGGGAAGGTAACTATATGGGAGACACATGGAGTAAGGTTTGTATGTGCGAACTCCATCTTGAGATCAACTTTCCATTTTCTTCATGGCCATAAAAATTTCCCAGGAGAGAGAATTTATAGCAGTTATCATTTCTCAGAAGTTCTGCTTTTAGTTAGACAAGGGAAGCACTGGGGAGACTTCCTTTTGCCTATACTGATTCTTACTTGCCTCTAACTAAAAGTAATCTTTATGCCAAAGTGCCATATTTTGGAGCAGTATATATCGATCTCCTATAGTAACAACCAAAAGGAACAGTATTCTAGGCAGGACCATCACTAATAAGTAGTGTTTGGTGTAATGGCAAGTTAACATATTCATGGGACAACAACAACAATAAGCCAATATGGCTAAAACATTGAGGATGAGTGAGTTGGAGAAGTAAGCAATGACCAGCTCATATAAACACTTGTTAATTGTTATAAATTGTTTAGATTTTATTGTAATTATGGCAAGTGATTGGAGAGTATTAGCTTCACTTTGACAGGCTTATAGAAAATGGAATGTAGGGGATGAAAGAGGAATAAAAAGACCAGTGATTTAATTAGTAGTCTTTGTGATAGATGATAGTGGCTTGGAAAAGGACGATTGTAGTAGGGAAAATGACGTGACTGATTTCAGATTTGTAGTCAACGAGACTTAATTGGTAGGAGAAAAAAATAAATCAATGTTAATTCTTAAATGTTTAACTTGAACAATTATGATGAGAGTATTGTCATTTATTGAGATATAGAAAAGTAAGAGCAGATTTGGACAAAAAGTATCAAGAATTTTCATTTGGACATGCTAATTTTGGGATATCTATTAGAGACCCTAGGAAATTGAATGTAAATTTGGATTTTGGAGAAGAGTTTAGGGCTGGAGAAACACATTAAGGATGTATCTAAAGCCATGGCACTAGAGACCTCTAAGAGAACATAAATGGTCTCAAGATCAAGCCCTGAGACACTCAAATATTTAGAAGTGGAACTGAAGAAGGACATCCAACATAGAATACTGGGAATTACGAGGGGAATCAGGAGATGATTCCTAATGTGAAAGATACAAAAAGAGTGTTGAAGAGAGGGAGTGTTTAATAACCTAGCATGTTATGAAGGACTCAGTATAATAAAAACGTAAGTGATTATTGGATTTGGCAACATATAATTTTTTGGTGATATGGAGAAGAGCAATTTCAATAGAATGATGGAAATGGAAGGTCCAGAGTTGTTGGTTGAGTAAATAATATAAGGTGGGAAGATAGATACAAAGATTATAGACAACTTTTTCAAGAAGTTTTCCTGTGAAGAGTCACAGCAAGCTGAGACAGTGGTAATAGACTCAAGGATGATAACTTTAGAATAACAAATTTCAATCTCATGGGATTTAAGTGTTAGCAAGGAAGCTTTAAGAAGTTATATTCCCCACTAAAATGATCTGAAAAATGTTTTTGAACATTTCTCTTATATTCTATTGTATCACATTTATATAACTTTCAGAGAATTGAAAGACGTATTAAGTAATTAAGTTATTAAATTGTATGAGATTAATAAGATAACAATTATAGGATGTTTTCTTTTAGTTGAAATACACCCACTCAGCCTAATTTTTAGAACTTCTTACTGAAGTATAATATACTTTGGTAGAAAAGGATGAATAATATAAAGGTACAGTTAGATGAATTTTCACAAACTGAACACATTCCTTTAACCAGCACTTAGATTAAAAACAGAACCTTAATGATACCTCAGAGACCCGCTTCTGCTCCTTTTCAGTCTCTCCATGCCACCCCCATGGATAAACATTATCATGATTTCTAATACCATAGATTAGTTTTGCCAGTTTTTGAATTTTATACAAATGGAGTCTATTTGACCTAATTGTAAACATATAGAATTGACATAGTAAGGCACTCATTGCCTTACACTGAAAGTTACATTGAGTCTTTGCTTCTCTCTTCATTACCACAAGCTTAGACTTGCTTTCTCACTTCATTATCATCAAGCCTATAGCTTTCACACTATACATTGTTCCTGCTCTTCCCTACTCTATTTTTTGGCAAATATTCTATATCAATCTTACAGTGCAGTTTGTAGAACCCCTCCTTTAGAATTTCCTAGGGAGCTTGTTAATAATGCAGATTCCTGGGCCCCTCCCACAGTTTATGAATCTGAGATTGAGGCGGATAAGACTCTATTCTCTCACGCCTCTGTAATGTAATAATGTCTTCCTAGAATCTTCTTTGCTGGATCTCTTATTAAAGAAGTCTTATGTTTCCTTTATGGCTAGAGCACATTTTAATGAAGTCATCTAAAATTTCCCACCAGAGGTAATCCCTCCTTCCCCTGTCTATCTCCTCTAAAGCACTACCTCCATTTGACTTGTATCCTAGTTGCTTACACACCTGTCTGTCTTTCCGCTGAGGTTATAATCCTCTGGAGTACCATGACTTTGCATTCCTTTGTGTCTCCCAAAGCAGCCAGCACAGTACCTAGCATACTGTTAGTTCTAAATAACTTTTTTCTCTCTCTCTCTCTTTTTTTTTTGAGACAGTCTCGCTCTGTCACCCAGGCTGGAGTGCACTGTCGTGGTCATGGCTCAATGCAACCTCCCTGTCCTGGGCTCAAGTGATTCTTATGCCTCCATCTTCCAGTAGTTATGATTTTAAGTGTCTGCCACCATGCCTGACTAATTTTGTAGTTTTAGTAGAGATGAGATTTTACCATGTTGCCCAGGCTGGACTCGAACTCCTGGTCTCAAGTAATCTGCTCATCTTGGTCTCCCAAAGTCCTGAGATTGCAGGCATCAACCACTGCACCCAGGCTTAAATAACTATTTTTTAAAACTAAATCTATAATACTGGAAAGATGTTATTTCCTTACAATAATTAAGAGATTAAATGTAGAATCTCAAAAAAAAATCCATTTTTTTTCGTGAAAACTTTAACAGGGCTGGAGGGATAGGAAATTTATGGGTAGAGAATTGAGAATCTGTAGGAACTTGCAAGATAAACAATGGTTCCATAAGAAAGACTTTGTTGGAGAGTTAGATTTTCAGGCACTTGTAATACTTCACATTAAAGTTTTGCCAAAAAATAAGTATTTGCATGTTTTGTTTGCTTTCCGATGCCCTCATTTTCACATAAGTAACTATATGACTTTTTCACATAAGTAACTATAAAGAAAGCATGAAAATGTGTTTCTGTGTTTGTGTGCATGTATGATAATTGTGACTGTTTCTATTGCATTGTTATTGCAGAACCTAGGCACACACTCTGTGGGCTTGGGTGCTTTCTCCAACTGAAAAATTCTACATATGGTTAAATTATTTTATAGTCCATGTTTAATTTTACAAGTGGTCCCCCTCCTTCTGCTTTTAGAATGGCAGAGAGAATACATATTTACTTACCATTAACACTTACTCATGCCTAGAGCTTGAAAGAAATGAGACAGAAATATGAAAGTAACATTAACTTTTCTTCCCATATTAGAGCTTTCTGAGAGGAGTTCACTTCCTATCTCTTCAATGCTTCATTTCTCTCCAGTCTATTCAAATATCCTCTTAAACCAGAAGTTCCCTCTTTCTGTGATTTCAGGAGAGTATGAGAATGTAAATATAAAGTCTAGAACTAAATTTTCAAAGACTTTTTCCACTCAGCTCTCTTTTCCTCTTCTTTGTGTGTGTGTGAGTTGTTGTTGTTTTTGTTTTTGTTTTTGTTATTTTTGCTGTTTTCGCCTTCCCATTCCATAATTGAGCTCTTGGGGTCCAACCAGAATCTGATTGTAATTAAAAAAAAAAAAAGTTTATTTTTACCTCCTTGTACATACTTTCTCCTAAAGCAGGAGTCAGAAGCTTTTTTCTGTGAAGGGCTAGATAGCAAATATTTTCGGCTTGTCGTCTTTGTCACAGTCACTCAACTGTGCTGTTGTAGTGTGAAAGCAGACAATTCGTATGTGAATGAGCATGGTTTTGTTCCTAGCAAATGTTATGCACACAGAAATATAAATATTGTATAATTTTCATGTGTTACATATGTAAAACCCATTCTTAGCTTGTGGGCCATATGAACACAGGCAGGAAGTGAGAGTTGCCCCACAGGCTGTAGTTTCTGACTTTATATCTTAAAGTAATTTTTTTTTTTTGAGGTAAAGTCTTGCTCTGTTGCCCAGGCTGGAGTGCAGCTGGGCAATCTTGGCTCACTGCAACCTCCGCTGCCCTGGTTCAAGCACTTCTTCTGCCTCAGCCTTCCGAGTAGCTGGGACTGCAGGAGTGTGCCACTACACCTGGCTAATTTTTATATTTTTAGTAGAGATGGGATTTCACTATGTTGGCCAGACTGGTCTGGAACTGCTGACCTCGTGATCTACCCACCTCGGCCTCCCAAAGTGCTGGGATTACAGGCGCAAGCCACCACCCCTAGCTGTCTTAAAGTAAATATTAATAATCATTCTCTTTTTCAAGTAGTCTGCTAATCTCCTTTTGTATTCAGCCCCTGAATCTTAAATGCTATTTCTTCATCATCCCCCTTTTTTTTTTTTTTTTTTTAGAAAATACTATGTATTGTTCCCATGTACTAGGGTTCTGGAGAATGTAAAAGGAGGTAGGATCTCCTCTTCATTGGTCCTAAAATTGCACTAGGGACACCGGACAGATTTATGAACAGATAAATAATATCATAATATAATAATGCATTTCTTTGGCTAGCATTTAGAACTATATAGCTTTTAATGTCATGTGGTTTTTATATGATTTTCTCATTTATAAAAAGGAAAAATTTGAGAATTTTTCATCACCTTATATATTCCCTTATTTGAGGGAAAATATTTACCTACTAAATAGGCATTTATCTTAAAATTTTCTTTGTCTATCTTTATGGAATATAATTGAGCAGCTATTTTACTAATACTTTAATATCATTATGAAAATATTCTCATATTTTTAACCTTATAAGATCAGATAATAGCTATGCCAGTCTATGGTTGAAATGGATTCTTATACTTAACACTATGCTCTTTCTTTTGAGATGTAAAAATATGTTTAAATCAGAATTTATATACGTATCAATTCAAAATGACATTAGTTCATTATTTTGATTAGTATAAATATTTACAACTAATTCTATTGTGTTATATATTAGGTTACCAAATGAAGTATCTTTGTTCTAAATATTTAACACTTTAAATTTTCTTTGAAAACTTAAAAGAGTCTAAAGTAAGAACAATTAACCCATTTATTTTGCAAGTGGGATAGTTGAATTTTTTTTTACAATCCAGGGATTTTTGACAGTTTGAAATATAAATGCATACCATAAACATTTAGGCAAACATTTAAAAAGAGATTGTTATAAAATAATAATAATTCTTCCATGATTTTGTAGTCATAATGTTTATATTATAAAATATGTATACTGTTTTTATTGAATGTAGTAAATTTCTAATTTACCAGAAGGCAAGAGAATAATCCTAGAAAATTTCTCAGGGCATCTTCGAACTCTGTGATTTATTGCTTGCATATAGTAATTTTCCAAATGACACCCTAGTGAACTGAAAGAATTAATGCCCCTTCTTAAGTCACTTTCACTGAGGGACTGAAAATCTGCAGCATTTTGCCAATTAGAGGAGGACACAATCTACATTGCAGAGTCAAGAGTACTGGATAAAGGAGCTAAGAGTCGTGCTTTTCTTTCCCTTCTTATTTTGAAAATCCCAATTCATCCTGCATCTTCTTAAAGAAAGGCTAGGTGAAGTAATAAGTACATTTTTGTAACATGTGAATTTAGCACATTGGCCTTGTGTTCATTTTTGGCCAGAACCATTACACTTATTTCCAACCCTCTCATTTATTTGTTGGTTGATATTGGACTAATTCTGAACCTTTATTGTCAAAAGAGCATCAACAGAAGCAGCCCTGCCTGCTTCACAGGCTATGCCTATACTTTGGAAAGTATAAAACACTGAAAAACTATTAAGAATATGAAATACTAACAAAATGACAAAGCGTGAAGATATTATAATGAGATGTTAAAGAAAATGATAAAAGATGCCATACCTGTAGTAATTTTTTCTTCTCCAGGTTGTCTAAGGTTATCAAAACAGAGCTAATTGCTCTAAGGTTTCTAGTAAGGAATTACTAGAGTATCGAGCACACCAGGAAACTTTATGAGTGGATCTGTCCTGAACCAAATTTTCTTAATGTATATGTGATGATTTGTTACCACATCCCAGATTATTTAAAAAGTGATTAAAATATATTAGAAACACTAACAGGGAAAAATGGGTAAGACATTGATAGATGCTAAGATCTGTTCTTGAAACAGCACTCAAGGAACTCATTAGTCAAGAAAGAACACAATGAATGTAGGCCCCTTTGGGTTTTGGAACCTCTTTTGTAAAGCATTTTTTTTTTCCCCAAATAGAAGACATTATTTTCAAAAAGGTAAAAAAAAAAGTATTTGTTCACTATATAGTTTCCTCTCGAGGAGTAAATTAATTTATGTGAAATATTGCAATATTAAATAACAATTTTTAAACCTCAAATAAAAGCAGAGTTTTTTAATTTTCAATATTTTATATTAAATAATTTTACATATTCATGGGGTACATATTTTGATATGTATAATTTATAGTGTTCAGATAAGGGTGATTAGCCTGTCTGTCATCTCAAACATTTATTTTGTTTTATTATTCTTTAAGTTCTAAAAATAGTGTGGAAATATTAGCAAATGACTTAATGTCATTGGAGGACAAAGGGTTTTTAATATTACATATCACGGCACACATATCAGGACCCAACCCCTCAAGATGCAGAGCACTTTACAAAAATCAAACAGAAGGAAATATACAACCTTGTTGATAAACTATATTTAACAATAACCAAGGCAGATAAAGTCACTTGAAAAAATGATGAGCAAGCCAATGGTAATATAATTCATTTACAATGAGATTTGTCTCATGGAGTTCTTAGATTGTGCTGTGAAATTTAAATAATTCTGATAAATGCCAACAGAATAGAGAAATCAATTTCAGAGCAAGTACTAACAAGTTTGATTACCTTTCTAACTTTAAGATTTGTGTTCATACATGTTATTGAAGAGAAAATGAGAGGACAGAAAATAAGAAGTTCAGGTAATATATTTGCTTTCTCATCTAGGGTTCTTATGATCTTCAAGAGTAAGTTTTATTATTTCTCCAGCAAATGATATTCTTTTTTAAATTTTTGTTTTATTATAATTTTATTTTTCTATAAGTTTTTGGAGTACAGGTGGTATTTGGTTACATGAGTAAGTTCTTTAGTGGTGATTTGTGAGATCCTGGTGAACCCAGCACCCAAGTAGTATACACTGCACCATATATGTAGTCTTTTATCCCTTGCCCCCACTCCCACTCTTCCCCCCTGAAGTCCCCAAAGTCCATTGTATCATTCTTATGCCTTTGGGTCATCATAGCTTAGCTCCCACATATCAGTGAGAACATGTGATGTTTGGTTTTCCATTCCTGAGTTACTTCACTTACACTGATAGTCTTCAATCTCATCCAGGTCATTGCAAATGCTGTTAATTCATTCCTTTTCATGGCTAAGTAGTATTCCATCATATATATACACATATATATGTGTGTGTGTGTGTGTGTGAGAGAGAGAGAGAGAGAGAGAGTCTGTGTGTGTGTGTGTGTGTGTGTGTGTGTGTGTGTATACCACAGTTTCTTTATCCACTTGTTAATTGATGGGCATTTGGGTTGATACTTGGACACTCATGTTTATGGCAGCGTAATTCACAATTGCAAGTGATATTTTTAGGAAGCATGATGTAAGTGACAGAGACTTTCTTTTTAGACTGCACCCATTTATTTGTTCTCTGAATGGGCTCTAGGCAGCCCAAGTTTCTACTGTGTCAGTGTTACATGGATAAAAAACACTATGGTTGGTTTCCACAGAGGCTGCAATACTATTTTCGATTTTGTGAGCCCAAGATGCCCACATGGTAAACTGAAGTGTTGATGCCTCTTTATGGCCCTTTGGTGAACAACTGCATGGTTCACCTTCCTGAGCAGTTTGGGTGGAGTGGGGAGAGTGCCTGCTTCCTAGCCATCTGATTGGCCTAAATAAACTTAAATGCAATCTTGAAACAGGTTCTGTTCATCTGCTCCACATTACACCCTTCATGCTCTAGAATGCTGGTTTCATGTTGAATCTAGATCAAGTCTGCTTTTCTCCCCTGCCTGTACTCTCTGTGGCTACCTACAGTATGCTGCTGGCTAGTAATCTAAACCAATAGCACATAATTAGCATATTTGCTCTTGTATTTTTTCCATCTTGGTATAATGTCCTCCTTGTCAATTTAGGGTGAAAATGTAGCAACACGTTACTGATGGTTTAATTTCTGGAATGCAGGTAATGAATGCATTTTTGCTTATCAAAGGCTTCCCATCAGAAGTCAAATTCAGAGGAACAGTGTTCAGAGGTCCCAAATTTAAATTGGAGTGAGAAATTCACAGAGCCCCTGAACTCAGGCAAAATGCACTCTGACAAGTCAACTGGATATTCACAGATGGTCTGGAGGATTTGAAAGCTAATTTGATGAAATACAATTGAATGAGTGAAATTGTATTCAGTCATTAATCTATCACCATACTTAAAATGCTTCATTGAAATTTCTTTTACTGCTTCAAATGAAAAAAAAAAAAAACTGTGCCGTAGAAAAGCATTCAAAACTCTTATACAACATAGATAAAACTTGCTTGGATAGTTTTAGAACTTTCTCTGCTGCTGCTAGAAAGTTTTGGTGCCCACAAATCTATTGCTATTAGGATACTTTATTGTATTCATTAAATACTCAATTCTACCATAATTATGTATATGATAAAAATATTTTTACATGTAAAATGATTATTATTACCTTTTAAACATCTGACATTCTTTTTTTCTAAAGAAACAGATTTAGCTTTTATTTTACTTTTGGGTTGATACATAGTGATTGTACATATTTCTAAGATACCTGTGATATTTTGATACAAGCATACAAAGTGTAATGATGAAATCAGGGTAATTGGGATATGCACCATTTCAAACACTTATCATTTCTTCTTGCAATGCCATCATATCAAAAGGAAGTAAATACAATTTCAATTATAAGGACAGTTGTGATTTTAGATATACGGGTATGATACCACCACAAACCATAATTATGTCCCCCAAACTTTTAACATTTCAGATACTTTGTCCCAAGTATTTCATGATAAAGATTGGGCTATGACTCTGTTACAGAAGGGGCAATTGACTAAAATGTCTCTGAAAAATATTGATTACAAGTATTCTATCCAGTTTTCATGTCAATATGTTCCAATTTGAAATTTATAACATTGTAACTCTGTTCCCAAACCAGCCTATCTCACCTACTTCAGTTCCATTTTATGGTGGGTGATCTCAAATAATATTTAAGCTTATGGTTACTTTTCAAGTAGATATGGAGTTTAGCCTAACTTTTGAAATGTCTGCTGAGTTTACCCTGCTAATTATAGAATTAAGTAGGCAGTTTCCAAGTTTAGATTTAGTAGGCAGTTTTTTCAAATCACTTAAAAGTTATATTTTGTTAGGGCATTGAACAAGTTTAAAATCCTATCAAAATGTCACATACACATAAACCAATGGAACAGAATGGAGAAAACAGAAATAAAGATGCAAACTACAGCCAACTTAGTCGACAAAGTCAACAACAAAATAAGCAGTGGGAAATTAATTAAAGATTTAAATGTAAGACTTCAAGCTATAAGAATCCTAGAATAAAATCTGGGAAATAACATTCTGGACATTGACTTGGGAAATAATTTTTGACTAAGTCCTTAAAAGCAATTGCAAAAAAAAAAATGACAAGCAAGGCCTTATTAAAATAAAGAGCTTCTGCATGGCAAAATAAATTATCAACAAAGTAAACAGACAACCACCAAATTGAAGAACATTTTCACAAATCATGCATCTGACAATGATGTAATATCCAGAATGTATAAGGAACATAAACAATTGAACAAACAATAACCATAAAGCCCTATTTAAAAATGGGCAAAATACATGAACAAACATTTCTCAA
The DNA here is from genome assembly GCA_963573385.1 of Cacajao melanocephalus. Taxonomy (NCBI): domain Eukaryota; kingdom Metazoa; phylum Chordata; class Mammalia; order Primates; family Pitheciidae; genus Cacajao; species Cacajao melanocephalus. The sequence continues at coordinate 19,363 of CAUYLG010055118.1, read as the reverse complement.
AATAAGTTATACATACAGCCAACAAACATGAAAAGTGCATCACATCACTAATTATTAGAGAAATGTGAATCAAAACCACAAGAAGATATCATCTTACACCAGTCAGACTGGCTTTATTAAAAAGTCAAAAAGCAACCAATGCTGGCAAGACTGCAGAGGCAAAGGAATGCTTATACACTGTTGCTGGGTATGTAAATTAGTTCAGCCACTATAGGAAGCAGTTTGGACATTTCTCAAAGAACTTAAAATAGAACTATCATTTGACCCAGCAATCCTATTACTGAATATATATCCAAAAGAAAACAAATTTATCTACCAAAAAGACACATGCACTCGCGTGTTCATCAGATCACTATTCACAATAACAAAGTAATGGACTCAACATAGGTGTCCATCGATGGTGGATTGGATAAAGTAAATTGGGGACATATATACCAAAAGATACTACGCAGTCATGAAAGAACAAAATCATATCCTTTGCAGCAACGTAGAAGCAGCTGAAGGCCATTTTCCTAAGCAAATTAACACTGGAACAGAAAACCAAATACTGCATGTACTCAATTATGAGTGGGAGCTAAATGTTGGGTACTCATAGAAATAAAGATGGTAAGAATAGAAACTAGGGACTACTAGAAGGGGAAAGGAGAGACGGAGACAAGGATAGAAAAACTACCTATTATGTACTATAATTACGACCTGGTTAATGGGATCATTTGTACCCCAGACCTCAGCATCACACCGTGTATCCAGGTAACAAACCTGAAAATGTACCCTCTGGATCTTAAAAGCTGAAAAAAGAAAAGATGTCATGTAAATATTTATAGTCACTAAAAGTATCTAATGTAATTTACATAAAAATAAAAAGTTGGTGAATTAGAAGCATATTCTTTGTATTGTCATGTCAGAGATCTTACTCTGCTTGGTTCACAATGTGAATTCTTTTATATTTTTGTGACCAGTCGCTTCTTTATTTATTGAACTAATAATTACATATTCTGAGAATCTTTCAGAAAGATAAAAACATTCTTTGTTCATGTGTCTGAAAATTTTTAACCTATTTTGTAATGTTTTCAGTAAGAAAATCATGCTAATACTGAAATTATAAGTAGTAGATTGAAAAATCATCCCAATCCATGGGTTATATATTCACTTCTTTTTAACTGCATTATTAAATATTAAGCTTAATTTATTTTCTTTCTCCATATCCCAATTTCTACTATAGGTGATTTGTATGAACTCAGGAACTTCCTTTTCTCATCTATTTTAATATTAAAACTCAGACTTTATAAAACAATGTTTCTATCCATCCATCGTTGGTAGCTATGTACTGACATGTTGTGCATCCAAAAAAATGTTAGCATAGTTTGTGACAACAAAATAATTCCAGTCACCATATCATGAGCTGATTTATTTATTTCATAAGTATGCTCAATTATTTTTAGGTATCTCTTTAGCACCCAAACATGTAGGGAACTTAATGATACCTACAATAAGAACAGAAGACAAAAACACCCTGCTCCCTACAAAAGTTAAAGTGTTTTTGCAACTGGGCTCTGGGTCTCAGTTCTGAAAGTAGGGATGAGATGAGGCTAGACATGCAGTGTCAGTATAATAGAATACAATCAATGTGTCAGTATGTAATGCAGATGTTGCAAAACAAAACGTACACATGGGTAGTCAAGTAACAGAAAAGCATGAAGTAGTGAGGGCTATGCGATAGTTGCCAAGCTGACCGCATACTGAAATATTTAAACACTGTGTGGGGCAAATAAAATGGACATTAGAACAGCTTGATGGTCAGTTTGGGATTTCTGCTCTTTCTCACAGTCTCTGAACATATCTTAAAGCCACAATCATCTATTTTTATTTGTTGTTATACATTTATTTATAAGCCAGCACCCCTGTGATTTAAGTTCTATTGAAATGCTGAGTTGGAAAAGATAGATGGGTGGCGGAAATTTAGTACAGAGGTTTTGCCCTAGGCTCAAAATCCTATGTAAGATATTAATACATGGAACAAGATTGCACAATTAAATCATTGATGATAACTGAATTAGTCGGATTCAAAGTATACATATGAAGAGGAACATAGCAAAAAGAATATTATAGTAAGAACTGGAAACATTCCTTCATGGCTGCTTGATATGGATATGTCACGTTTAAGAAAATTCTTCTTTACACTGTTCAGATTTTTTTTCTTAACAAAGAAGATTCACTCTGTTAAAAAAAGAAAGCAGTACTGTGAAATTTGTTATTGAAAACATGCACGTACTTTTGTCAGAATGAGTAAAGGAGTAAACAAAATGAGCCTAGTACTTACCATCTATTCTGTTATGCTGTTTTAATCTAAGATTAAAATATTTAACTTCTGCACACAAGACCATTTTTATATGAATATTATTTTTCTGCTTACTTTATTGCTCAATTTTGTTGCCCTTTAAAAACACCCATGTTGCTTTCTGTGGCCAAAACTGTTTAGCGCTTTTCATGATTATACTTCTGTACAGTCCATAATACAACACTTACTTTACACACACACACACACACACAAACATACAATGTATTTTGTTTTCTGTCAAGTAAAGACAATGTCTGTGTTATTAAGTTAAATATCAGTTTCAAACACAAGATATATTAATATTAAAATGTTCAACTTTATTTCCTCATTTAAGCAAATTATCATAGTGTGAAGAATGTAACTGCAGCCATTTAAAAAAATCATATCATATTCAATTATTAAAGCAAATCTTTTTTGTAGACTTGAACTAGTTTCAGTAACAGTCTTGGAGTTATACTTTCAAAAATTCTAAACAGAGAGAAATGCAGAGTATAATAATAGTAGGTTTTTGGTTATAGCTCCTTCCAGGAAAAGAAGCAATTATATATGTTCACATAGCACTGACAAGGAGAAAGAAAACTTTGGATGGCAAAGAACTTGCATTAGTCTTTTTGACATGTTCCTGTGGTGTGATTTATTATGTAGACAATCAGCTCAACTTCTCAAGTTTGATATCCTTGGAATCATTTGAAATTTAAATTTTAATGAAAATTCATTAATTCCAAGGCCAAAAGAAGTGATTCTAATTGCTTTTGAGAATCAGACTATAAAAGAATTCTTTGGCAAACTTGCACTGTCTTTTCTCTCGTTTATCATTGGTTGCTTTGTAGGTACTTAATTGAAGGTCCTCTGATTATCAGCACGGGCTGACATCAGTTCACTCCATGCATTTTAAACAGTAGGCCAGATGTTTAAAGAATCAGCTGAAGCATCAATAGCATGATAGTGTGAATAATAAAATTTTAATTATCTATAAGAAGCAAATAAAAAGCATAAGCATTTTCCCCCGTTATCCTGAAGGAGAAGATGAATGCCTAAGCAACATTTTAAGAATGGGTTTAGTGTGACATGTAGGAAAATTTGGTTAGAAAACTTGTAGTTAGCTAATGTATGTACTGTTTGCTTCTTTAGCTCACCATATACCCACACACATGGACATATATGCATACAAACAGACACATATACACAACAAACAGAAAATTGAGACATATTGAAGAAATATATTTAAGGGATTACTAAATTTTCCTAAACAAAATCCTTTAAGACGCTGAGAAACGAAGAGAAGCAGGACATGACGGTTCGTACTTCAGTAATTTACTGGTTTAACATTTGCGAAGGTTTAAATTAATGTAGATGTTTTTGTGGCTAGGAGTAATGATGTAACAATTTGGAATAACTAGGCACTTTTAAGACCTAGAAAGCCCAGCAGCTCAGCATGCAAAAATTCTGGTATGCGTGCGTTTTACACTTATATATAACAGAGAAATGACAAGTAGTCAAGCGGATAGGGAAATGAATGATTCTTCAGACATGCACACACATATAGAAATTGTCTTTTTAACAGTATTTTAATGTAACAAATATATGCATAATTTCTCTATAGTGTTATCTTTATCTTACAGCGAATGCGTGATAAATAAGTAGTCTCTAACCTTAGTGGTTTTATAGGTTAAACATAAATGAAGCTTTGTATTAAAGAGTGAATTAGTGTCATTCTAATATAAAGATGTTTATCTCATATACATTGAAGTGTTAGATGATTCATTTGTTAATAATAAATTGAGTGAATCAAAATTTTTAACATCTACTTTGAGCTTTGTAATACTATCCACTTGCCTTAAATTATTCATGAAATTTTTTAAGTCCTTTCTATTTATATCTCTATTTAGGCCAAACATCTCACAACTTTAAAATGTAAACTCAGGAATACAATTTCTGTATTCTACAGTTGGAAGCATCCATCATATCAGGTGAACTTATACAGTTTATTTAACTTTGCAAACTTTATATTTAGTAAATCCTATGTCAAACATTTTAACTTCCAGGTCGTCTTTCTTTTCAGTTTTAGTATCCCCAATCTTTGTGTACTTGTTGAGTGTATTCTCAATAAGTAACCCATAAATATATATACATACTATGTACCTACAAAAAATAAAAAAAAAGAAATCAACACTTATTCAAACCTGCCCCATAGTAATAAACTATTTATAAATATACTTGAAAGATATGAGAGTAAGACAAATATGTGTTTGTACCCTTTTGTGTGTGGAATCCTGTGTTTCCATTTTGTGGATCAAGACTTTTTGGAGTATGGAAATAAATGAAACAAATAATCAAGACCCAGTCTTATGTTCAAGTCATCATTTTACTACCTAAACCATAAATAACATTTGCAGTTTGTTTCTATGACTAGGTCTAAAGTCTTGGCAACAAGAGCATTATAGAAAGACTTCAACTGTAGCTTCCAGCAGAACTTCTGAGGTTCGGTTTATAGACTAAGCAGCAGTTGAGGAGGGCAAAACTCATAGGCAATTGATCACTGCAAAGGATAGATTGTCTTTTCTAACCTAAACAAAAGATTTACAGTGAAGGCATATTCAGATTTTGTTGAAGGATATGGATATATAATCCTGTGGTTGTGTGTGTTTTAGACATACTTAAAACATTATTTGGGTAGAAAATTCTGCACAAATAGAAAAGTATAAGATGTGTTGTATCCACACACATTGGGCATTTACCTGGCTGAAAGAGCAAAAGCTGAATTGGCTTAATTGAATGTTGAATGCTTTATAGTTACTTAGTAGTGACACACTATTAAAATGTAACAAGCTTTGTCATAATTATTTTTTTAAAAAACTCAGATTAGTGTCAGGTTTACTGAAACAACAGATCTGAATTTACTGTGTTTTTCCTTTAAATAATCAGTTTGTAATCCAGAATTGAATGTCAGTTTCAACTCTACATTCAATTTCTCTTTTACTTATTTGGGTTGGTTTTTGGTTCTGTTTTCTACATAGAGCCTCTCTGTGTAAGATAAAGCCATTTGTGCAGATTAAACTTTACTGAATGTGTTAACCTATTTAAAATGTTCACCCAAAAAGACTAGTATGAATTCTTCATATGACAAGCTGCTTGTTTTAAAAGTTTTATTTATTCTAAAATCCTTTTTACTTATACTTTCTAAGAAATGTATTTCCAATATACAAAAGTATCACATGCTCATTAAAACAAATTAAGAATCGCGTTGTATAAAGAACTGATACATTTCTGCCTTGCCACATTTAACTCCATTAAGTGTTCATGTGAATCATCCATTCACATCAAGACATTTACCTGGACTTGTATGAACATGTTTTTAACATATATATATATATATATATATAAAATACATATAGAATTTTGTATATACTTTCCTTTTAAAATAGAAATGAAATTATACAATATATTTATTATGTATCAAGCCCTTGTCACTTAATAATTTAAGAACGTATTTCTAGGTTAATACCTGTATTCTTAGGTAGCATTCAATCCCTCCTCATCTACTTCTTTTCTTCCATTCTAATTTTGTTTAACATTTCTTCATACAATTGGTTGTCATTTGCTCTTCTCTCATGGTGGATGCCTAACGTTCATTGTCATCAGTTCTTTACACTTTACATAACTGCTTGATACTGAAACAGACCTTATAAATATCAATAAAGTAGGAACACTGCAATCAGCTATCAGTTTCAGTTGAGCTGAATGACCCAGAATATATATACACATATTTTCCAGGAGATTTTAAAACTCAAACCTCAGATTTCTAAGACCTGGAGAAACCAGCATAAGAAACTTTGGTCTATATTATTCTGTGAAATGATTTCACTAAACAGTGAGACATCTCCCACATATGGACTCTGTAATTTATAAGAATACAGAGTTCATGTGCTTCTGAAGAACTTGAACTACTGTTCCGGCCTCCATACATTGGTTTCTTCGCTATACGAAGGCTGAGCAAGATTTTCCTATTTGTTTCCTTTCTAGCTCATCATTTTAGTGACAAAATAATCATCTTTCATGGTATTGCTCTAGCTGTAGAATTGTTTCAGATTCATTTGACCAAAGGTGGCAAATACAACAGTCCCAACGAAAACAAAAGACCTATTAGAGAATGACGGAAATGAGCCCAGGGAACAATGGCACCTCCACATTTCTTAATTCCAAGGTGGTAAGCAGTGATCCAGACAATTCTCAATTCCAATGCTGAATCACCTTATAATTTCAAATGCCTGCTCTAAAAATTATTTATGTCTGCTGAAATAATGAATTGGACCCCACCAGGAATGGCTGATATGCTTGTACCCAGAGCACAACTGTAGAAAGAAAATAACATTTTAATTTATAGAGGTATGATAATAGCTGTTTCATACTGTTTTCAGCACTATGAATGGTCTGCTCCATAGTTTCTTGTCATTGTACTGAGGCACTTTAATTTCTTACCAGCTGAGATGAGGAATATGAGCCCGGTGTGCAGGTGAAATTGGTTAAGAGGAGCCATTATAACTTGGAAGTAAGAGTCAAAATAGCATCAATCAAAATGCTTTCAGTGTAGGAAGTAAACATGTACTAGCTGATCCACCTGTCTTTTCATTTAGGTATGTTGATAATGTAGTCATTTTGAGGTGTCTGTGAACAACTAATTAGATCTGAAGAATTATATATCTTTCTTTACTTTGCCCTGGCCTGGGGTTATGGTTCTCATCAAGTTCTAGACCTTTTAGAAGAAAATGTGGAGAAGTGGTTCAAGAAGAGTGCTTTACCTTTCTTTATAAAAATGAGAGTGATATTTTTTTACTGAAGGCTTAATATGTGCCAGGCTAAGGTGGGTTTTATTATCATTCCCATTTTCCAGGCAAAGAAGCTGGAGCACAGAGAGGCTAAGTAATTTGTCCAGGATTGCTCAGCTAACATATGCTACAGTCAGGATTTGTTCCCTGACCAACTTCTTTTCAACCACTGTCCAATCCTGTGTCTTCTTTACTCAAAAAGTGTTTCAGCTCCAAACCTAAAACTTTAAAGAAAAGTAAATCCTTAATAGAAAGACTAGGCTCTAGTCACAAATTATCTCCTTCCTTACATTATTTGTCTCTTTTTCAAATACTCTAAGCTTTGATTAAAACTGTCTATCACTCTGAATGTTGTAGAATTGCTAAGGTGGAATTGTTAAAAGAACTCAATTTCAATTAACTTTCCCATTGATTACTGTGTGTTCTGGAGGGGTGTTCTTTCTTTCAGGTTAATGGGGCTTTATTGTCTATCTCAAAGATTAAAAATAACAATGAAGGAAGTAGCAAACCGGAACTCCTCTCACAATGCATCTTTCAATCTCTCGTGCTTTAAATGAAGGTTAAAAAAAATGGCTGTGTTAAGGTTGGAGGAAGGATGGTATAGATTAAGTTTCTTGTAAACTGGCCTCTGAATTTTCAATAGCTATAGAAGGTATTGGTTTTCCAAAAATTTGACAAATAGAGGATTCATCCAGCGGTATTTTTCTGGGTCTCTTACCAGAAAGTGATCACTAAAAACTGTAGAGAAACCACCCAAAGTTGGATAGATTATTATTTTCACTTAAGCATTTTAATTTCTTGAAGGAGCTTTATAATGCAACAAAGCATTTCCAGTCCTGTGTCACTGCTTAAATTTTCTAGGGTCATCAGTGAACCCAGTGAAAATAAATTAGCCCGTAAATGTAATTGACCGGTAAATTATATCACTGTGCAAGTAATCGGTGGGTCTGCTGGATATGGCTTTTGAGCAGACAGGTCAACTTCTTCAAACAGAGAAGAAGCATAGCATAAATTGAAGACAATTAACAGACTACTTGTTTCCTCCTTCCTTGGCATCACCCTTACGGATGGTGTATACATTTATAATGTAACACAATCAAGAGATCTTCATTATCTTACTTTTGGGTGCAACTGTTTCATTTCTCTTTTGAATCTCTACAGCTATTTAAAAACGTATAACAGTTCTTTAAAACACTGCAACATCAGATTTATATTTAAGGTATCTTACCATCTTATACCAACTTAAGCATCCAGTCTTATCACCCACCCTTCCTCTGAGTGGATCCTTAGCACTGGGCTCTTCCTGCTTTATTACTGTGCATGCTGAGCTCTTTCTGGCCTTCAATTCTAATTTCATCACAACTGTTGCCTGAATGGTCTATTTCCTTCTTACTCTTTAAATATCTCAGAATTGAAAGCCCGGAATAATCTATCTTAGTCCAAAAGATAGGCTCCACTATTCTAGTTCACAGTGATCTTAAACTACTGTTAATATACAACATTTAATATCAACCTAATATATATTTCAGTTCATTAAAAGGTCACTTATGCCGTATCTTATATTGTTGACTTGTACATTTATTGTCTTTTCATATACGTGTTTCTGGTATTCCCACCCTAACTAGAGGTTACAAATAACCCTGTTAGCCTTCTGATGACTTTTGATGGTGTCAGGTGTACCATTTCTCAACCAGGTGACATTCAATAATTACATTCATCAACAATGAATTGTATGTGTTGAAAACGATTTTTTTTTCCTTAATGAAGCACTTGTTTTTATTTTTTAAGGAAATCTACCCTCTTAATAATTTTTTAAGTGCACAATACAGTATTGTTAAATATAAGCAAAATGTTTCATACCAGATCTTTAGAACTTTTTTTTTAATCCTGGATGCTTGATACTCTATACCCGTTGATCAGCAGCTCCCCATTTCTTCCTTCCCCCAGCCCCTCACAACCACCAGTGTACTTTGTTTCTTCTCTTATTTTTTTTTTAAGCAGAGAGCGATTTATTAGGCAGAGAAAGAGAGAGAGAGAGAAGGAGAGACAGCTCCCACACTGCCATGGGTAGAGATCCAAGGGAGGAATCCTCTGTACTTTCTGTTTCTATAATTTTGACTACTGTAGAAACCTCATGTAAGTGGACACATACAGTATTTGTCTTTTTGGACTTGCTTATTTTATTTAGGAAAATGTGTACAAGATTTATCCACATTGATAGGATGATAGGATTTCTTTTTTGTAGCTGACTGATATTCCATTGTATGTATATAATACAGTTTCTTTATACATTCCTCTGTCAAAACACATTTAGTTTGTTCACGCCTCTTGGCTACTGTAAATAATGCTACAATAAACATGGCAATGCAAATGTCTCTTCTAGATCCTAAATTGAATTATTTTGGATAATTATCCAGATGCAGGATTGCTAGATCTTATGATAATTATATATTTTTATTTTTTTGAGGAAACACCATGTTGTTTTCCATAAAAGCTGCACAATTTTAGATTCCCACCAGCAGTCTATATCTCCAATTTCCCTACATCCTCACCGACGCATATAATGTTCTGGGGCTTTGATTTTTTAGTAATGGTTATGCTAATGTGTAAGGTAGTATATCAATGTGGTTTTGATTTGCATTTCCATGGTAGTTAGTGATATTAAACATCTTTTCATATAATTGTTAGTCATTTTTAGGACTTTTTTGGAGAAATATCTATTCAATTTATTTGCTCATTTTAAAAATTTGATAGTTCAAATTTTTGTTGCTATTATTGAGTTACGTTCCTCATATGTTTTAGATATTGACACTTATCAGATATACGGTTTGCAAACATTTTTTTTTTCATTGTATAGGTTTCTTTTCACTCTGTTGATTGTTTCCTTTGCTGTGCAGAAGCTTTCTGGTTTGATATATTTCTGCATGTCTAGTTTTGTTTTTGTTGTCTGTTCTTTTAGTGTCATATCAAAAAAAAATTATTGTGAAGATGAATGTCAGGAAGTTTTTCACTTATGATTTCTGCTATGAGTTTCATAGTTTCAGGTCTTATTTTTAAGTCTTTACTCCATTACATTTTGAGACGATTTTTATGTGTGGTGTAAGATAAAGGCCCAGTCTCATTCTTTGGAATGTGTATATCCATTTTTCCCAGCACTGTTTCTTGAAGAGAATATCCTTTTCCAATTGTGTATTCTTGGCACCCCTGTTGAAGATCATGCTAGGATTATTTCTGGGATCTCTCTTCTGTTCCATTGGTCTATATGTCTGTCTTTTTACCACTATCATATGGTCTTGACTGAGGTAGCTTTGTGATTCATTTTGAAATTAGGAAGTGTGATGCCTCCAGTTTATTCTTCTTCCTCAAGACTGTTTTGGCTTTTTAGAGTCCTTTGTTGTTTCATATGAATTTTAGGAAATTTGTTTTATTTCTGTAAAAGACACGACTGGGATTAGGATAGGAATTACGTTGTATCTGTAGATGGTTTTTACATACAGACTTTTAAACAATACATGAGATGTATTTCCATTTATTTTTGTCATCTTTATTTCAACAATATTTGATAGCTTTCAGCATACACATTTTTTACCTTCTTGATTGGGCAATTTACTGTTATTTATTCTTTTTGTTGCTATTGTAAATGAGATTGTTTTCTAAATTTCATTTTTGGACTGTATGTTGCTAGCATATAGAAACACAACTGCTGAAGGGTGGCTTTGTATCCTGCAACTTTGTGGAATGGTTTATTGGTTCTAACCATTTCTCTTTGTGGCATAACTTTTAAGATTTTCTATGTATCAGATTATCCAATTTTCAAACATATAATTTTACATCTTCCTTTCCAAATTTGATATATTTTATTTCCTTTTCTTATCTAATTGTTCTGGACAGTATTTCTAGTATGATATTGAAAAGAAGTGGTAAAAGTAGGCATTCTTGTTGTTCCTGATCTTTTTTTTTTTTTTTTTTTTTTTTTTTTTTTTTTTTTTTGAGACTGAGTTTCACTCTTGTTGCCCAGGCTGGAGTACAGTGGTGCGATCTTGGTTCACCACAACCTCTGCCTCCTGGGTTCAGGTGATTCTCCTGCCTCAGCCTCCCGAGTAGCTGGGATTACAGGTGTGCACCACCATTCCCGGATAATTTTGTATTTTTAGTAGAGATGGGGTTTCTCCATGTTGGTCAGGCTGGTCTCAAACTTCTGTCCTCAGGTGATCCACCGGCCTCAGCCTCCCAAAATCCTGGGATTACAGGTGTGAGCCACCATGCCTGGCTCTTGTTCCTGATCTTAAGGGAATAGGTTTTCAGTCTTTTGCCATTCAGTGTGATATTCACTGTGGGTTTTTCATATATGGTTTTTATTATGTTGAAGTAATTTTATTCTATTCCTAGTTTGTTGTGTATGTTTATCATGAAATAGTGTTGAAATTTGTCAAGTGCTGTTTCTGCATCTATTGAGATGATCATAGATTTTTAGCCTTAGTTCTGATAATGTCCTGTATCACGCTGATTAATTTTCATAAGTTGAACCATTTTTGCATCCCAAGAATAAATCCTACATGGTTATCGTGTATGATCCTTTTAATATGCTGATCAATTCAGTTTGCTAATATTTTAATGAGTTATATTGCATCTATATTTATCAGTAATATTGTTCTATACTTTTCTCCTAGTGTATTTTTCTGACTCTGATATTAGGCTACTGATGCTCCTTGTAGAATGAGCTTGAACATGATCTTTTCTCTTTACTTTTTCTGAAGACTTTGAGAAGGATTGGTGTTAATTCTTCTTTAACTGTTCATTAGCTTTCACCAGTGATGTCATTTGTTTCTGGGCTTTTCTTTGTTGGGAGGTTTTGGATTACTGATTCAATCTCCTTACTAGTTTTAGGCCTGCTCAGTTTTCTTTTTCTTCAAGATTCAGCGTTGGTAGATCATATGTTTCAAGTAATTTATTCATTTTTTTCTAGGTTATCCAATTTGGTGGCATACAATTGTTTACACTAGCTTCTTATAATCATTTTAATTCTTTATTCATACCAGAGGTAATGTCTCTTCTTTCATTTCTGGTTTTACTTATTTGAAGTTTCCCTTTTTTTGCTTAATCTATCTAAAGATTTGCCAATTTTATTGATATTTTTAAACAACCTCTTAGCTTTGTTGATTTTCCTATTGTTTTTTATTTCCGTTTTGGGTTTCTCTGCTCTAATCTTAACATTTCCTTCCCTTTGCTAACTATGGGCTTAGTTTGTCCTTCTTTTTCTAATTCTTTGAGGAAGAAAATGGCAAGGACATAACTTTCTTTAGCAGTTGGAAGGACAATTCTGTAAATACTCACAAATTAATTATTTTTATCATAATGACAAAAACAATAAACCAGAAAATATCTTCAAAGCAAATGGAACTTTATCATTTATTTTATCAACTCACTAACCAGACTGCTTGATCAGAGAGAAGATACCCTTATAAGAGCCACATAAAACTGGAAGATTAAGAGGAAAGGGCATTCATGTTATCATTACATCTAACTTTCTGATTTCCAAGATGGAGAAACTGAGAGTTGGAGAAAAAGAAATATTTCTTTGTTAGATACAAACAGGCAGAGAAGACTAAACCCAGTTTAGCAGCCTCCTAAATTCCAAAGTATCATGATACTGTGATTTCATGCATTCTTCAGAAAAACAATAGATCCACTGTATTCTGGCAAAGGAATTACATAAAATGTCAAGCTTTTCCTTTGCCTCAGAAATGAAATTTTATGTTCCAAAATTGATTGAGCAGTTCTCCTTATATCTCATATCCAGTCTACTATTTTACAATTTTTACTTTTGAAGATTTTTTTTAATTGACAAATAATAATTGTACATATTCATGGAGTACCTACTGATGGTTTTATGTGTGTAATGTATAGTGATCAGAAAGGGTAAATAGCATATCCATTATCTTAAACTCGATCATTTCTTCATGTTGGGAACATTCAACATTCTCCTTCTAGCCATTTGAAACTATATATTATTGTTAACTCCAGTCATCATTCAGTCATATAGAACACTAGAACTTATTTCTCCTATCTAGCTATAATTTATTTTTAAATATGCTTTTTAAACCTGTTCTTATAAATTGTCACCATTGTTTTGAAAATATTCTTAATTTTTGCTCAGCAGGCAAGATTACATATCTGTGATAATATCTTTAATTTTAATTACTCTGTTTCATTTACCAGAATGTGGAACACTAGTCATTTTAGAGGTGGAGCGAATTTCAGTGATCATCTAGTCCAAATTTGTTATCTTATGGATGTGGAGATTGAGTCCGATATAAGGGAAGAGATTTTCTTCAATGAGCAGCTTGTTTTCATTAGCTCTGTGACAGAACACAGGCACTTGGCCTCCCAGGCTGGTGTTTTCCTACTCTATGATGGGCTGCTTTATTGTAAGCTTTAGACAGTAGCATTTTCAAGATGCATAGTTTTCTTCCACAGTTCATTCTTAATGTTTTTGCACAGAATGACTAGATTTTGGAAGTAGAAAAAGGAAATTATCTTTGTATTCTTGTATTTCTGGTTTACTTTATTATTATTTTTTTAATCTCTCTCCCTCTCCTCTCTCCTCTCCTCTCCTTTCCCCTCCTCTCTCTAAGGCACATTAGAGAGTTAAGGTATTAAAGCATACATAATACTGTTAAATTTCCTTCCATAGAGAAAGGAATGAAAAAAGTGAAAAATGGTCCTCACCAAATGTCCAAACTTCTGTAGGCCATTTCCATAGTATCAGCAATGTCCTATATGGTGCCTCAGGGATATGTAAGCAAATGAGCAAGTAGTCAGCTAATTCTAGCTTAAGCAAACACTTGTTACGGCTTACTTCAGGAGAAGTCACTTCTCCAAAGTGGAAAAAAAAGTGTGCACAGGTCAACCAGAATTTTTTGTAGAAAAAGAAAATGCCTCCTTATGTTCCTGGCTTATTTTCTTTTTGATTCTGCAGTGCTCTTCTCTCTCTCTCTGTCTCTCTCTCTCTCTCTCTCTCTGTCTCTCTCTCTCTCTCGCTCTCTCTCTCACACACACACACACATACACAACATATATACAATATGATTAAAGATATATGTGAATAATGATAGCTTCTTATGAATAGATTTAGAATTCTGATGGACAAAATCAATATTTTCTTTTGTGCATTTAATTCCTCCATTTGATTTGTGTATATGGTCTTTTTATAAAAGAGAAAACAATTAGGTGACCCTAAGGTACAGATCCTACGTTCAAAATGTTTACAGAACTATGGAGATGAATATGGACAAGATGTAAAGAACTATTTTAAGCAGAATAAAAAGTGACTTACGAACAAAGCATATGGTGTGTGTGTGTGTGTGTGCACCAACAAAGATGCAATTAGGAGGATTGCACAGGGAGATGTCATTAGAACCAAACCTTAACAGGTGAGAAGGCTATGAAGACATTTAGAACATGGAAGACTTTTGACAGTAGGAACAAAGGCATAATGACAAAAGTCAAGGACATATTTTGGACTGGAGAGTGGTGTGTGTGGCTTGAGAATGGGCAAGAAAAAACACTGCCTCTGTAATAGGAAAGTAGACAGAGGGATGACATTGAGAGCTTTGTCAGCATGCTAAATGTATGAACAAGAGCTAATAAAATAAAGAAATGTACCTTTTCTGATGTGTACCATTCCCTTATTCATATACTCTTTGAGGGGAAAAGCCATTCAGTGTTGATCTAGTAAACTACAATAGAACCAAATGATAAAATGTATAGGCAAGAGTGTTTCAGCGTACTTTATAACTTCTTTGTAGCTATTCTCGCTAGTATTGTGAGCATCACAAAGCAATGAGCTGAAACTAAGCCCAAATTGACTTGTCAATCTGTTAGCGTTGCTTAGATGAGAATTCTACATTTGAGAACTTCTTAGAGTTATTGACCACTATGTTCCATTCTAAGATCCATGAATGCATGATCTGTTATACCTTCTTTGAGTCTGATTGTTAATTTTGTATTATTCAATTTTGCAAGTTTATAAAACTATTTTAGGAATATAAATCTGGCAGTGGTGTGGGGATGGATAAAAGAGAAGTAGGGGAAAGACTTCAAGAAATTAAACTCATAATTTATGAGTATTCTTTATTGTGCAAGTCTTCCCAAAGTCTGTCATCAAGAAAGAGGCATTGCAACTCTCCTTTTATAGTTTGTTTTTATTCTGGAGCAATGATGTTTTGGTGGAGTTGTTCCTCAGTGAGTAATTAAAGGACCTATGACAATTACAGTCTATCCCCTCCTGCTCAAAGTACTACAGGTATTTGTATCTACTACTCTCATTCATTTCCAATTAATATCAGCTTTAGATTTGTTTAATATGCTATGTTATAAAATTTGATTATCATTGAGCCCACCTTCCCACTTAATTTCAAGCAGGTTTCTTGATGACCCGACTAAACCAATGAAACCTGACTAAACCAATATCTGTGGACAGTAGTAAGATGTTATTGATTTTTGTATGATTAGTCAAGCCATATTCATGCCACGTTTTCATATAGTACTGTAATAGATATTCTTCTTGTGGTCCTTTTCTTTGATTCTGAACATCTAAATGAGAAGACCAATAAAATGGGCTAGGAAATTAAAGGAAAATACAAATGACAAAAAAAAAATGGTCACTTGAAGTCTAGACTAGAGAACACAATCAATTTTGAATTAAGGGGTGATAAGGTGATTTGGTCAGGTGTGTGGTGATATAGGAAAGAAACTACACTTTTTGAAGTGTTTCATCCATGTATTAAAATTCATTTGGGGTCAAGAACCTAAATTTCATATCTCTGGGAGTAGAAATTAAGTAAAAAATATGGATCTCAGTTTAATAACTAGAGGAGCAAAAGTGTATCCTTATGTGATTTAACTTCTATCTGAAAAGTGTACCTTAAGATTAATTACTGGGAGAATTTACCTACTCAGATTCTCTGCCTAGCTGGCCTGCCCAACCATGAAAGCTTATTTTCCTGTTGCTCCATCCTTTTTTTTCATACTTTTTTACTTCACTGTCAGAAAAGCAAATATTGCTACCCAATACTGAAATTCCTGGGAGCATATTTTTCTACATTTCCCAAATTACTTCTAAAAGTATACTTTGGTTATTTCATGATAACCATCACAATGGACAGATAGCCTTATTGAATGTTGTCCTGTGAACACAAAGTTCCAGAGTTTAAAGAACAAGGTGTACTTGCATCTCCCACTTAGGTTTGTTTGTGGTGGAGAGAGAATCTAGTTTGCTTAAAAGGATGACAGGGCGGTGCTCCCAAATGTCAGATATCATTAAAAGTCTCATATTTGTCTTTTGTAATTTCTCTAGGGCTGTCCATGATGTGAGACCCTTAACTCCTGTGCCTTGATTATGTAAATAAGCACATGAAAATATTTTAATTATCTTAGTTCACTCTTAAACTACGACTCAAATATCACTAGATTCTTAATATCTTCATTGAGACGTTTTTAAGGAACTGATTTTCTATATGTTCATTCATTTCAACTGTATCTTACGTGTCTACTATTTGCCAAGAAACATTTACTCTTTTAATTCAGCATTCCATGTACCTAACATCGTAAAAAATAGGCCATTTCTTTTAGGTTTCTAAATTATTTATTTAAACATTTTTAAAAATGAAATTACATTCTATCACTATACTCTATTTCAACACTACAGTAAGCAGCCTATTTTGTGGTTTTTCCTTACATAAAATACATAATCGAAATTAAAAATTAAGTTACCAAGAGCCATTTTTACTATGGGGAATGCCCATTTATAAATTATAAGGTTATTTTTTCTTCATCAGCTTTCATGTTATTAAACTTTTCTCTCTTCGTAATTACAAAGACGATTAAACACAGAAGGAAACTTAACATTTGGTATACATTTGTCTAACCTATACTTTGTTAGAAAATATATTTCCATTTAAAATAAATCAGTAGTTGTGTGATCAAGAAGGCAGCCTGAAGGTCAGGAGAGGTGGCTCACACCTGTAATCCCAGCAATTTGGAAGGCCAAGTTGGGAGGATTGATTGAGCCCAGGAGTTCAAGACCAGCCTGGGCAACACAGTGATAGCCCAAATTGACACAAGAACAGAAAACCAAACATTGCGTGTTTTCACTCATAGGCAGATGATAAATAATGGGAACACTTGGGCCCAGGGAAGAGAACAACACTCACTGGTCCAGGTGGGGGGCTGGAGGGGAGGGGAAGGACCGCATGGGGGGCAGTGAGGGTGGGAAGGGACATGCTGGGAGAAATGCCTGAATTAGGCAACGGGGTGGGGGGAGTGGATGGAGACAGCAAACCACCATGGCATGTATGTACCTATGCAACAATCCTGCAGGTTGCAGGATGTGCACATGTACCGCAGAGCCCAAAGTACAATTTAAAAAAAACTAAATGGTAGAGGGGGGGAATAAAAAATATTTGAGATATACTAAAATACATGAAATTCACATTTCATTGTTTATAAATGAAGTTTTATTGAAACGAAAGGAAGATAGCCTGAGGCAATGTAAACAAATGCTATGTTTCAAGTTTGTTTATACATGATTCATGTTATTCATATAAAGATGTGCCAGAGAAGGCTACAGGTATGTTATTTTACACTATTTTGCCAGGTTTTTAAGAAATTCAGTGTGTTCTTATTTCAGTTCACATAGAAAATTGTCCTCACTTATGCTTCTAATGGACACAAAAAGTTTTAAAAGATACGATTAAAAAGCCCACATGGTGAAGCATTTTTAACTGGATAAAAAACATCTATTGTCTTTAAAATTTTGTGATGTTGTTGATTCTAATAGACTCTCTTTTTAAGAAATCATTCCTTATAGAACATAAGATTTACATTTATAATCAACAATTTCTATCCTTACTATAATAAATGTACATATAAAAAGTACAGCTGCACACTTAGGAGGTTTAATTTTACATTTTAATGTAGAAACCAATTCAATTATTTTATTCATTAGCATTATTACAATGATTTTAAATTAAGCATAGGTAACTTTGATTTAGATAAATTATGCACCCTGCAGTTAAATTTTATTTTCAATTATGTAGTAATTGTATAACCTAGGCACTATCATTTGTAAACTTTGTGTTTTCTTATTATGTTTCTCCCACTTGGCATAAACACAACACTTCCTCAAAGTATGATTTTCTATAGACTGAAGTAACTCCCTAAAAACCTGTTTTGGATTTCTAGAGTATTTGATATAGGCAGAAAAAAAAAAAGTGATTGGTCACATTTGGTATAATACTAAAGGTAAATATAATCAAGATTCTATAAATATTTCTTGACCTGCACATTTGTTTTATTAAAATGCATAATTTTCTTTCTTTATTGTACTGTGGGCTCTGGGGTACATGTGCACATCCTTCATTCTGTGGGATTGTTGCATAGGTACATACATGCCATGGTGGTTTGCTGTCTCCAACCCCACCCCCCACATCACCTACATGTTTCTATTTGTTTATATTGTACTGATTTTAATTTAAAAATACCAAAAATGTTTATTAAGAAACTGTCAGAATCAGAGTTGCTAAATACACTTCACCAGGAAAGTAACTCTTTAAATGAGATAATTTATAGAGAATTGTGGTATATTGTCAATTTGATGTGAAGATACAATACAACTGATAATGAGTAAATGGCCTTTTGGTAGTGATAGAATACAGTGTAAGAAACACCTCAGTAAGAATACAAGAATTACTGAAAAAAAATCTTTCTTTCTGAAAACCCAAATGACTTTCAAGTGCAGAACCTCACTCAACTAATTGTTAGGTATCACTAAAGCCTGATACCTTTCATTTTCCAGTTCATTCAAGCAATATTTTTGAGTCCTTGTACTAGAAATGGTAAAGAGCTATGAAAACACTTAATGGTATCTGATGTGAACTGTGGATCACTTTGACCCATCACTTATACTTCTACATCTTGAATAAATTCCCACTGTTGTTATAGATTGTACAGGTTTAATGGTGTGTTTGTGGAGGGGGATCATTTATAGAAAATGGAGATTATGAAGAAAAAAATAACCCCATCAAAAAGTGGGTGAAGGATATGAACAGACACTTTTCAAAAGAAGACATTTATGTGGCCAACAAACATATGAAAAAATGTTCATCATCACTGGTCATTAGAGAAATGCAAATCAAAA
>CAUYLG010055117.1:0-10976 GCA_963573385.1 Cacajao melanocephalus | reverse complement strand
TATATACCCAGTAATGGGATTGCTGGGTCAAATGGAATTTTGATTTCTAGGTCCTTGAGGAATCGCCACACTGTCTTCCACAATGGTTGAACTAATTTACACTCCCACCAACAGTGTAAAAGTGTTCCTATTTCTCCACATTCTCTCCAGCATCTATTGTCTCCCGATTTTTTAACTATTGCCATTCTAACTGGCGTGAGATGGTATCTCAATGTAGTTTTGATTTGCATTTCTCTAATGACCAGTGATGATGAGCATTTTTTCATATGTTTGTTGGCCTCATGTATGTCTTCTTTTGTAAAGTGTCTGGATAATTTTAATGGTCAACATTTATTGACTGCAATCTAAAAATGGGGTTAAGTAAATTGCATGCATGTCCTTTAACACAACTCTGTGGCATAGAAATTATTGTAACATAAACAGCCTCGTAAAATCTGTATTTTACAGATAAGGAAATTAAGTGTCAGAGATAATAAGTGGTAGAGCCAGATTCAAACCCAAATTCTTAACCATCATGGTCGTAGTAATTATAAATCAGTTTCAGCTTGAATTTGAACTCTCTGGATGCTAAGATTTAGAAGAGATATGACATTTGTGAAGAACTGATGATGTCGGTCTGCCAGGCATTTAGTTATATGAGGAACCCAGAGTGAGGCTGGCATCAGGGAGTCACTGGTTCTAGAACAGAGGGAAGATTCTATTTACTTTTGGTGCTGGTCACTGCAACATTATGGTGCCGGCAGGAGAGCAAAGTAAAAACTAAAAGGACTGGGATATTAGTATGCAGGTCGTCTGAAGAATTGGTGCCAGCATCTTCAGTAGTAATTGATGACGATGCCCCACCATTGACATCAACAACCTTGACAGTGGACACTGGCAGGAACTGAATACCTTGGGCAGACACCAGTGACAGTGTTGGCAGTGACTGGAGTCATTACCCCAAATGTGTCAGGGCAGGAGGGAAGAAATGCACCAGATGTCATGTGGCAGCCCAGAGGAGCAGTTTGCAGAGCCCACGTGAGAAACCCTCTGAAGCTACCCATGAGACACCACAAGAGACAGAAACCCAGGACTATACTTGAATGAAATTTGAGAGAGAGCTTAAATTTCTACAGAAAAGAAGTGTATTTTCCTGAAGAAATTTTGTCTTTGCTCTTGGGATCCTATTTTTACCCTCAGACTTGAGTGGTCTGAGAAATGCAGGTTACTAATGGGATGGAAGGGTGCGACTCCACAGCGCTCTGTGAGGGTCTTTCACTTTGCCTCACGATTCCCGGAATTACAGCATTTCAGATTCCATTGACAGAAACACCAGGGCTGGCAAATGCAGTGCAGATCCATTGGTGAATCTTGAAAGGATTTCTGATGCTAATTTGTTGCCCTCGGGACTAACTGGGGTTGAATTATGATTATTCCTAATGTGGTGGTCCCAGTACTGTTTGGCGAAGAAAGTGAATACTTTCTGTAACTGGCCACAGTGCTCTCCAGGGAAAAATGTCTGATCTGAGGCACAGAGGCAGTCTTCCCTGCTGACTGTTGGGAAATACAGCTTCTCTGTGGGAAGGGGCTTTGCTGCCATCTTATTGAGGTAAGTGCCTGTATGGAAGAGAGGTAAGTGGGGGAGATATGGACCACATTCCTCCTACCAGGAAAAAGGGGGCTGCCTTCTTTCTGAGAACTGCTTTCTGCTGGGAAGGGGCTGGATGAACCATATAACCCCACCTTTTGCTTGGAAATGAAAAGCTTTCCCACTCTAGAGGAAGGAGAGGGGAGGAGAGGAGGGAAAGAGCTGCAGGGCACGTTCTTCCCATTCCCTCTCAAGCAGAAAGGAAAGCTGTCTTCAATTAGGAAGGGGAAAGAGATTCAAAACATCTGGCGGGAAAAGTGCTGGTTCTGGAGGGTCTTTGGGAGGAGCATGGAGGCTTGTGGCCAGCGTTCCTGCCTTGCTGGACCTGACACAACCCTCTGAGAGTCCATCACCACCTCTTCCTCTTCAGCTCTGCCTAGACTCTTTGTCAGGCTGAGGCCTTTGGCTGCCTCCTGCCCTAGACTAATAAAAGCAGTAACAGTAGGCCCAACCTGGGCAGCACAGCTCCCAGCTTTCTCTTCGGGGTTCAGTGGATAATTTGCACAACGGTGAGACCACCCACGGAGGTGGTAACAGAGTTCACAACCTCTAGCACTTAGGCATCTAATCAGTTTGGTTTTGTCTGTGGAGAGCCTCCCCTCAAATCTCAAAGCTATTAAGTTACCTTCCTCCCCATTTTTAAAATTCTTCCAGGCTACCATCTCCTCTCAGAAGCCTTCTTGGAATATCTGCAGAAACTTTATAGTCCTCCTCCCCAACCACATACAAAATGTCAAAGCTGCCCCTTCCATTTGCTTGCATCTCCTGTGGACTGCTCACCTTCTCCACCCCAGGTGAAGCAGATGGTTGAGGGACATCAGGGCTGCATATAGAGCTGTGGAAAATTCTCTGGAAATCAACCTCCTGTCCCAGAGACCCCAGGTTTCCCAGGGGTCACAAGGCATCAAAGCCTGGAGGCTCCTTGAAGATCACCTGCTAGATGGAATCTACTACCTTCCCCAGGAGGTCATCGCCCAGGAGCTCTCATCAGGATTCCCCTTGGGGTGGGCAGACTGGGTGTGGAGAGGAGGCCAGAAAAAGTCCCTTTTGGTTTTCTCAATGACTGACAGAGCAGAGGGGAGATCTGAGTAGGAGCTGGGCATTCCAGGATTGTGCAAATGTGGGCCCAGCGTCTGTTTTCCATTAGCCTCTTTCATTGAAACATGGTGGTCTCTTAATGGGCTTAAAGTTGGTATAATGCATTCAGGCCCTAGAAAGTCTTTTGTTTTATGGAAGGTGAACTCCCCATCCCACTTAAAAGCCATAGAATTGTGTGCCATATCCCAAAGGAGCAGCCATTCAAAGGCAAATGCCAAGCTTCATCCCTGCTCTATGGGCCACTATGGCTTCTGAGGCTTCCAGCCATGATGGCAAGAATCAGTGGACTATCACTTTTAAACCTCAGCTGGTTCATGTATAGGAATGCATATTGCTGCAAAGTTACAGTATCGTGGACTTTAGAGCTGAAAGGAATTTTAAACATTGCGACCAATTTTTATTTGACACAAAAAGAAATGACAGTCCTTTGAAGTTACATGATGTGACCAAGATCACACAACCAACTAGAACACCTAGGTATTAGTCCATGCTTTGCAAGAACCTCTGACACTGTGCTGTTTTCATGATATACTGCATTAGAGTAAGACACTAGAAGATGCTAGGTATGAAAAAAAATAATGTGACATTAAAAATAAATACAACACTACAATTAAAAAGATTAGACTTACAAGTTTTACTAAAGGGAAAATAGATTTTTGCCCCTAGAAGTTTTGATTGCAAAATTCTGCCAAAGTTCATTAGAGATGAGCTTTTCCATTTTTTGTTTGAATCCTGCTCAGCCTGGTGTTTTGTAGCACATATTCAGTCTTGCCAATTGGGTAGATAACCAACAATGATATATGCCATATATTTTGAGAGTAAGTATATTTAAAGAACAAGAGTCCCACACTCTCTTTTTCCTTTGATTCTTCTGTGAGAGGGAAGAATTTTAGGAGGTGCTTAAGGAATGGCAAGGGACACTGGGCCAGAATCCCCCAGCTAAGCTGATTCTTGCATTATCTTGCTAGCAGTCACTTTACTCACTTGACATTTGTGCCATGCCTGACCTCCTTAGGAATCTGAGGAAGCACTAAAGCCTGTTTGGTGTGATCCCTTCTTCTGCCCCACAGCTTCCTACATCACCAGCCAAGAACTCAACCTAATGAATGAGGGAAGAGCCAGAAAGACCAGACTAGTGCACACTGGGAAATTAGCTAATGTTAGATCCAGGGACTGGATAGGGACCAGATATGAGGGTAAGAATCTTGGATGGAGGCCCCTTGAAGATCCAAGGCTAAATGTTAGGGCCTAAGAGTCTCTAAGAACATGCAGAAGAAAGAGTTTTTAGGTCCAATGGAGCCGGCATCTATAGAGGCAGTAGTGACAGGCGCAGAAGTGTGAACGTCTCCTAAGAGGAAAAGGCCTTTTCAGTCTAGTAAGTTGATGTATTAACTCACGCCAATCTTCTCCTCCATTTCAGAAGCAGAATTTCCTTCATTTGCACTTATCCTTTTAAGACTAAAAGGTGATTGTTACTTGATAGATCCAAAGAATTGAGGACAGCAGACAAATGACAGCCAGCTTTACCTGGAAGGATAAGCAACAGCCTATGATCCTGAATGATGTGGTCACCGCTTGTGTTCGTTTTTATTCTGTCTGTCATTTGGCTGTCTCCGTATCATTTTAATTGGGAGATTTGTTTGATTAAAATTTTCAAAGAAGGGTTCAAAGCAATATCCAGAACCTTTGAAAGCTAGTCTCACGGTTGAGGTATGAGTTGAACATATTATTCTTTCATTCCCTCACTTGGAAGCAGCAGTTGAAAATCTTTAGGTCCTTTTACTCCTAATTTCCACAACATAAAAACCCAAAAGATGTTCTGATATGGGACCAACTGGTACTTTTATAATTTTGAAAAAAACTGAAATTAAAAAGATGTGGGACGGGGGAAATTAAAGAAAATTCCTCCCTAAAAAAGTAAACAAGTACTAATTTTTTATTATTTGGGTGATCAATGCTAATCAGATTGACTTTATTTGGAGGCCCTGAGAATCACGTTACCAAAAGTCCTGACTCAGAATAATGCCATTTGTCAGATAGTGAGCAAAGCTTGAGAAATTAGAACCACCTCTGTTTGGAGAGGAGATGAAGAGGGGGAAGAGGAGGAGGAAAGCCCAGATTTTCCTTTGTTTCCTTTTGAAATAAAGCAAGAAAGTGCTGAAACACCCTTCTTAGGTTGGTGGGAAATCAAGGCTAACTAATCCAAGGTGGATTAAGTATCCAGAGAGTCAAGGAAATGTCTAGTCCAGTGACTTTCTGACAGGTAGGAGATTTGGGAGCTGGCTATGCCCACCTCAGGACCTTCAGGAATCCCACACCTGCCCTCTGAAGTGCTGCTGCCTCGACCGACCGTTTCACACCCGGAGCCAAGAATTACAGCCTGTCTGAGCTCACCTCTCTGTGACCTCCCAGCCCTACTCTTTTACCTAGAGACACATCTGGGGCCCAGCTGAGCTCAGATGTTGGAACGGTTTATCACACCCATCCTCCTCCAATTGCCCCAGGTACCTGGGGAGGGGTGGTCACCAAGGCAACAAAGGGACCTCCTGTGACCTTGGATCACCCTCTGAAATGAACATTTGGAGAATGAGGCTAAGGAATCAGGAATCCTGGACTGACACAGTTTTCCTAAAGGACACTGCTCACCCATCTCTGTAGGACTTACTGGGCCGTCCTGACACCACTACCCAGTGAATCCCACTAGAAATCAGGTCCACAGGGGGCAGAGGCCTTTTCTATTAGTCTGGTGCAAAGGTAATTGCAGTTCCTGCCATTTCTTTTAACAGCAACCTGATACTTCAAACTGCATTTCCTCTGCCCTGCACAATGCCTGGCACAAGTGGGAATGCAGCACGTGCTTGTCAAATGAATTCAGGAATGAGTGAAGGAGGCTCCACAGGGCCCAATCTCCCTGACAATGCCCTGTATCCCAGACCCTAAGTCCCTTTTTCTTTGCCTCCCACTCTTCTTTTCTTGATCTACGCCTTCCTTTTCAAGGGCCCTTTCTCTCAGTTTCATAACACTTGGAAGGCACTTAGATCACGTTTAAGATTGAGGTGACTATCACAGGATCAGGCTTATTCCCAGTTGCGTTAATTTGCTCGGGCTGCCATAGCAAAACACCACACACGGGGACCTTAAACAACAGGTGTGTTTTCTCACTGTTCTGAAGGCTGGAAGGAAGCCCAGGAGCAAGGTATCTGCAGGGTTAGGTTCTGCTGACCTCTCTCCTTGGTTCACAAATAGTCACCACTGGCTATGTCCTAATATGGCCTTTTTTTTCTGTGCATGTGCAGAGAGAACAAAAGAAAAGGAAAGAGTCCCAATCTCTGGTATCTTTTTCATTTGTTGTAAGGACACCAGTCTTGTGAGATTAGGGCCCCATTCTTATGACCTTATTTAACTTTATTTAATTACCCCATTAAAAGCCCTATTTCCAAATATAGTCCCTTTGGGAATTATAGCTTCAACCTATGGATTTTGGGGGTATAGCATTAAGTTCAGGCTAAAGGAGCTCTCTGATGGATCCCACAATCTAGAGGGTACCACTCTGGCCCTCCTCTGGTCATGCCGTTCCCCAGAGCAGGAGGAATTTACCAGATTACAGGGTCATGTCCATCCAGAGCTGGCACTCCACTTTCTAGATCATATTCTGGGTACAAGGTACCCCAAAATTCCCTTACTAAAGAAGGATCCTGCCTCCCACTTAGTAGATGCCTATGATACAGCTATTTCAGGGGAGGCAAAACAGAGCTTGGAAGGTGAGCCAGTTTGTCTACACATAAACCTTTCAGGCCCCTTCATGATGTGGGAAGATGCCTGGGAGGATAACCCAGGATCATGGGGCCAGGGACTGGGATGGCAGCCAGCTCACCACAAGCCACCATATTCTGGTAGGAGGACAGTACATATTTATTTAATACTTCCTTAGCTTCATGTAGAGCTTTTACATATTTAGATGTGATCAATGGGCCTCCTTTTGTACTCCTCCCCTGGGCATAGCAAATGTTACTCATGAGCCTGGCCTTATATCCTGGTTTGCCCCAAGACAATGGAGTTTATGCCTGATGTGCTGCAGTATTTTTCATACCATCACATTTTCATTTTCAATTATGTCATGTTTGGGGACAATAAATTATGTGCTCTGCTCAGCTATGAGACACAACATTAACACAGAAGTTGGGGAACCAACTGAGAAGGGGATGATCTAGAATGATGAAATAGTTGTTAGCCCACCCCTGAGCTGGCTGCAGGATGTACGAGATGTACAAGACATGCTTCCTCTCTAAGGAGTTTATTGATTATGTCTAGGGCACCAGATTCACACTTTGGTTTCTCTAGAGAACAATGCAGAAAAATGCACAGAGGTAGTTGAGTGCTTAATTAATCAGGGCCCAAATATATGGTGTGGGTAGTGAAAGAAACATGACTGTCTGCAGAATTCTCCAAATTAAGGCTTCTGAGGCTGGAGCACACAAAACGGAAAACTAGTTCAACCAAAAGAATAGTAACACAAAAAGAACAGAAATCCTTATGTGTATATAAAACAATAAACAAAAGAAGCCCATGAAACTCCCTTAATGCCTCTCACAGCCCTAGATTAAGGACTGAGCAAAGTTTTGAAGCATTTTCTTTTTCTGCACCCAAGCCCTTATTTCCAATTAACACGCTCATCACATCCCTTCTTGGGGACAGGAGCCTGAGGAAGCTTGAAAAGGCAGGGACCATCTGGACCAACTCTGTGCTGGCTATAGTCTGGTTGTTTTAAATCTCACCTTGCTCCTTCCCTCTGGTCCCTCAACTCCCTTCTCCAGATGCTGAGGCCTATATGTCTTGATCTCATGAAGTCTCTGAAGCTCTATGAGCTTTCTTGACCACTTACTCTCTGCTGGTTTTCTTTTGCTTGAAGCATCTGCCATACGGACACATCTTCCTAGTTATCCTTTCCTCTGTGAGAGTCCACTTGGATTGGAGTACCATGGTTAGGTTCACAACCCTGAGTTTGTACGAAGTCTCTGGGGTCATTACCTCTCTCTTTGTGCCACTATAAGGGATGGTGTTTTAATTGGGATCTTTGTTAATTTTCACATGTAACTTTTACACAATAGATGATATATCCCCATGGAACAATATTTAGAATATACAAAAGGGAATACTCTAAAAAGCCTTATGTATTCAGTTCCTCTCTAGTTTTGTGTATTTTTCCCAGAGAGGTTTATTTTCTATCTCTTATTATTCATTTAAAAAAATACAAGAGAGAATATGCAAAACATATTGCTCTACATTGGTTTTTGTTTTAAAATAAACCTTTTGTTTTAGAATAGTTTTAGACTTATAAAAAAATTGCAAAAATAGAATAGAGTTCCCATTAACCCCCTACATACACACACACACACACACACACACACACACAAACACAAACACACATACATGTTCCTCTACTAATAATCGCTTAACATTAGTAAGGTACATTTGTCACAGTCAATAAACCAGTATTGACACATTATATTTAACGAAAGTTTGTACTTTACTCAGATGTCCTTAGTGTTCACCTCATGTCATTTTCCTGTTGCAAGATTACCTCCACGATTCCACAGTTCCTTTATTGTTGCATCTCCTTAGGAGCCTCTTGGCTCTAACAACTTATCAGATTTTCCTTGTTGTTGATGATCTTGACAAATTTGAGGAATGCTGGTCAAGTATTTTGTAGAGTGCTCCTTGGCTGGGATTTTCCTGAGGTGTTCACACCGTTAGACTAGGGGTATGGGTTACCACAGAGGTAAACTGCCATTTTTCGAATCCAAGGTATATGCTTTCAGCATGACTTATCACTGGATGTTCACCTTAATCATCTGACTGAAGGTATTTGCTAGGTTTCTTTACTATAATGTTACTTTTTTTCTCTCTTTGCACATTGTTCTCTTTAGAAGGAAGGCACTATGCATAGCCTACACTTCGGAAGTGGGATTTATGCTCTATCTCCTTAAGAATAACCACATAAATTATTTGAAAACTCTTTGCATAAGAGATTTGTCTTTTCTCCCTCATTTATTTATTTATCCAATCATTTATTTGAGGCAGTATGGACATATACATATATATTTTATACTTTATGTTATAATCCATGTTAATTGACTGTCATAGCAAAATGTCCTGTGCAGGGAATTTTGTTTTTTCTCTGTTCTAGAGACTGTGAAGTCTGAGATCAAAGTGCTGGCCAATTTGATTTCTGGTGAAGGCTCTTTTCTTGGCTTGCAGAAGGCCTCCTTCTCGCTACATCTTCACATAGCAAAAAGAGAGAGGGAGCTCTCTCGTGCCTTTTCTTATAAAGACAATAATCCCATGGGATCAGGGCCCTTCCCTATGACCTCATTTAAGCTTAATTACTTCCTAAATAAATATCCAGTTTCCAGGTACAGTCACATAAGGGGTAAGAGATTCAACCTATGAATCTTGGGGGCACATAAGTCAGTCCATAGCGTAATCTAATTCTACTTTATTTTGCTGCTGAAATAGTTCCAGTTTTGGCTATTGGGAGCTCTTTCAGTTGGATACTGTGTTCCTTTGATAGAAACCTATCATTGTGCATTTTTTTTAGCACTTTTTTACTTTTCACTTTGCTTTTGTCATTTAATAATCCAGTTTAGAAATCATGCCCTATTGTGAAAATCTTCCTCATTCAATTTGTAGCTGAGGAGATAGCTATAGAACAGTAATTTGGCTAACTAGCCTCTTATTAATGATCATTTAGGTTGTGTTCAATCATTTGCTATTAGAATCAATATAGCTTTGAGTAACATGATATATATGTTGGTATAATGTCAGACAATTTCCAGGAGGAGTGTCTTAATCTATTAGGGCTGATGTAACAAAATATCATAAACTGAGTGGCTTGTAAACAATAGAAATGTATTCCTCACAATTCTAGAGGGTGGGAAGTTCAAGATCAATGCACCAGCATATTCGGTGTTTGGTAAACCTTCTTGCTGTGTCCTCACGTGGCGGAGGGGTGAGAGTCTCCCTGGGGCCTCTTTTATTAAGGGCACTAATCTTACTCATAGGGCTCCTCTCTCAGAGGAATCCCCAGTCACCTCCCAGAGACCCTAGCTCCTAACTCTATCACCTTGGGGGTTAGGATTTTAATACGTGAGTTGTGAAGGGATGTAAACATTGAGTCCATCGTGATGAGGAATTGCTGGGTCTGAGGAATATGTGCTTGTCCTTTTGATAGACAGTGACAATGGCCCTTCAATGAGATGGCTCCAGCATACATTTTCATAAGTAGTGGGTGGGAAGTGCTTATTTCATCCAGCTTTTCCCATATGGTGTATACATAAATTTGTTGATTTTTTTTTTGCATGTCTTAAATGTGGGAAATAGTCCATAGTTTGGAAGACTTCAGAGAAAAATGCTTCACAGCTCACCCTGTTGACTCACTCCAACTTATGGGAAGATGTGAGGTTATTCTGTATTCTAATATATGTTAGCAGGAGAGCTCCACCCAATGTTTTCCTGGGCTTCCTCCCTGTGAGCTCACATCCCGTTCAGCAGCTGACTGGGAAGGGAAGTCAGGACCAGGCCTGACCCTATCACGCCATCATAACCTCAGGATGGCAGGGTTGGAAGGCACCTCAGACATCACCCTTTGCAAACTCCTCCTTTTACAGTGAGAGGCATGACATATCCCCGGCTGGTTGGTGCCAAAGCCTGGGATGGGCTTCAGATCGTCCAGCTCAGTCAGAGCACTGTTGACGATGTCTGCCTTCACTTGGAATTCAGCACCTGCTTTCAGTGTAAACCCCTGCATTTCACTAAAACTGAGCAGCCTGCTGATTTAAAAAAGAGAGGTCCATCCAGCAGGGATTAAGTTTTTCCTCCTTGAAAGAGGACATTCACCTAATGGGAGACCTGGAGTCGAAATCTTTCTGATGTGTGACTTGGCACAGTAACACAATGCAGGATGTTGGAGTGTTAATGAAAATCAAAGTTGCATCTGCCCACCTGAGTCAACAACGTCAAGAAGTTAATACGAGTACACCTGAACATTTTACTAATCATCATGATGATATCAATGTCTTTTATTTGCAAGTTCCATATGTTTTTTTTTTAAATTTATTTATTTTTTTTTGAAAGAAAGAAAAAGAGAGGAAAGAAAGTGAGAGTGAAAGAAAGAAAGAAAAAGAATGTATGAGAGAAAGAAAGAGGAAGAAAAAGAGGGAGAGAGAACAGGATTCTTGTTCTACTGCCCAGG
>CAUYLG010055113.1:0-14672 GCA_963573385.1 Cacajao melanocephalus | reverse complement strand
ATTAGGTCTTTTCACATAGTCCCATATTTCTTGGAGACTTTGTTCATTCCTTTTTACCCTTTTTTCTCTAATCTTGCCTTCTCATTTTATTTCATTGAGTTGATCTTCGACCTCTGATATCCTTTCTTCTGCTTGGTCAATTAGGCTGTTGAAACTTGTGAATGCTTCGCGAAGTTCTCGTGTTATGTTTTTCAGCTCCATCAATTCACTTATTCTCCTAAGTTGTTTATTCTCTTTAGCATTTTGAAAAATCTTTTTTCAAGGTTCTTAGTTTCTTTGCATTGGGTTAGAACATATTCTTTTAGCTCAGAAAAGTTTCTTATTACCCACCTTCTGAAGGCTGTTTCTATCAAATCTTTGCACTCATTCTCCATCCAGCCTTGTTCCCTTGCTGGTGAGGAGTTGTGATCCCTTGTAGGAGGAGAGGTCTTCTGGTTACGGGTGTGTTCATCCTTTTTGCACTGGTTTCTTCCCATCTTTGTGCATTTATCCACCTGTCGCCTTTGTAGTTGTTGACTTTCAGGTTGGGTCTCTGAGTGGACGTCCAGTTTGTTGATGATGAAGTTATTTCTTTCTGTTACTTAGTTTTCCTTCTAACATTCAGGCCCCTCTGCTGTAGGACTGCTGAGGTCTACTCCAGGCCCTGCTTGTCTGGTGATCACCTGCAGCTGCTGCAGAACAGTAAGGGTTGCTGCCAGTTTCTTCTTCTGCTATCTTTGTCCCAGGATACCCGCCAGATGTCAGTCTGAGCTCTCCTTTATGAGGTGACTCTTTGGATATACGGGGATCAGGGAGCTGCTTGAGGCGACAGTCTGTCCTTCATAGGAGCTCATGTGCTGAGCTGTGAGCTCCATTGTTCATTCAGAGCTGCTGGGCAGGTATGTTTAAGTCTGCTGCAGCAGAACTAATAATCACCCCCCCTTTTTTTCCCCAGGTGCTCTGTCCTGGGGATTTAGGGCTTTGTTTATGAGTTTCTGTTGTCCTGCTGCCTTTTTTCAGGGCTGCCCTGCCCTGCCAGGAGACAGCCTAGTCACTGTTTGCCTACAGAGGCTTTGCTGAGCAGCTGTGAGCTCCACTCAGCTGCTGTGTGAACTTCCCTGTAGTCCTGTTTATATGGATATAGTTAGAACTGCCTTGGCAATGGCAGCCTGCATCTATAATGGCAGACTCTCTCTGTAATGGCAGGCTGCCTAGGCAATGGAGGGCTGCCTCAGCAATGGCAGACTACCTCCGTAGTGGTGGACTGCCTCGGTAATGGTGGATGCCCCTCCCCCACAGAGCTGGACAGTCCCGGGTTCAGCTGTACTTGCTGTGAAACTCTCAATCCAGAGCATTTCAGACTACTGTTTCTTTGTGGGGGTGGGACCAGCTGAGCCTGATCACCTGGCTCCCTGCCTCAGAGCACACAGTCAACTGTCTCCCAGGTGTTCCAGTCACCTGCTGAAAAGGCGCCAGGATCTGTGCGATTTCCCGTGTGGCGACCCACTGTCCCTGCGCCGGCTGAAACAGCTGTGCTGAAATTCGTGGTGCTTTTTTGCCTGGGACTCTCCTGGCCTGGCTCTCTGTTTCAATCCCCTTTTCTATCAGTTAAATTGGCAACTCTGTCTTCCTGTAGCTCCAATCACCAGCTAAAATGGTGCCCGTGGAGAAGTGCAGCGCAAGAGGTGGCCGCCAAAACAGCGACGCAGGCTGAAACAGCTGCACTGGCGACCCATGGGGCTCCTCCGCCTGGGAATCTCCTGGTCTGTGGGCAATAAAAATCTATCTGGAAATGTGGCATCCACTCACCCTCCATGCCTTTGCTGGGAGCTGCAATCCTGAGCTGCTCCTAAT
This sequence comes from Cacajao melanocephalus, assembly GCA_963573385.1. Lineage (NCBI taxonomy): Eukaryota > Metazoa > Chordata > Mammalia > Primates > Pitheciidae > Cacajao > Cacajao melanocephalus. Next base: position 12,839 of record CAUYLG010055113.1, on the reverse strand, counting down.
CCACCATCTTGTATCCGTCCGAGCAAAAATAAATATTTTTATATAGCTCTCATGGATTTTATTAAACAGAATTTGGCTTAAAAATACGATGTTACAAACTGTTGAGTACACTTGCCTAATATCAATTGGCATTGTTATCTTGCTTTTGCAGTCATAGTCTACAAATTGCAGGTCTCATCAATTCCATCCAAAGTTTAAAAGCATTCACAATTACAAAATCTTTAAAATCAATTTGGTGGTGATTCCAAATTGGCACCAAGCACACATTCTGGATGCCCAACATGATTTTCAGTAACCACCCTTTAGAGTATTTGTTTAATAAGTTCACCACATTTTGAACATGGTAGTTTTAAACTGCAAAATATTCAGACTTACATTATTACCTACTGCTAAGTAAAATCCATATCTTGCAAATGTGCAGAATCCAAGACTAAATATAATGATTCATGTTTAGCTCACATTGACATATTGGTTGGGGTACTACTTAATGCAGTGTGCATTCACATTTAATTATTTAGGATTAGTCTGTTTCTCCTTTAATATTTAAAAAATTTGGATAGCAAATTATTGGATAGTAGACATGTTAGTTACAGTAGTAACACATTTTTAGATGTCTAAACACAGTTTTCAAGATTCCTAACAAAAGTTATAAAAATGTGAACAAGAAGTTGCAAAAACAGACAAAGAAGTATAATTTCAAAGCACGATTTTATTGGAAAAGCATAATTTATATTTTGCTTTTCTAGTGGGTTTGAAAATGTTTATTAGGGATTCGGCTATGTAGTTTATAATTTTAAATTCAGAAAAAGTAATTATATATGAGAAGGTGGACCTGTGTCCTAGAATCATGTCACATATACAGATAATGGCATTTCCTTGTATGTGTGACATGTGTTTTCATGACCTCTATAAGCCTTACTGTATCAAGCTTTCATAATGATAACTCCTTCATTATTTGAATTTTCATATGTTTTATTTGTTATCATGCAACTACTTTGTTCAATGTGAAAATGTGTTAACTCATGGGGGAAGAGCACCAATCAATAGTTCTTTTACAAATTAAGAATATGGTATTTGGGAAGAAAACTTTGAAATGCAACAGATGGATGTTTTGACATAGTAGTATTATATAATCAATCCTTTAAAAAGTGATTTTAGAAATGTAGGCTACTTTTATGGTAGAATATATAGTTTAGAGTTGTAAAATTTAAATATTTACATCGATTTATATTGAATGTCACATAATTTCATAGAAGAAAAGGTAGTATGATATTTAGATTCTAAGGAGATATAATCTGAAAAAAACTATGTTCTCTACACTTACTGTAATACTGATTATTCTTACATATCAAATTATTGAACTTTTAAAATGTCTTTGAATAGTTATTAAACTGAGTTGAGTTTTTTCTTAAGGGTTTGGCATCACTCAATTTGATTTATACAGTCACTGTTATAATATTTAACTACTATGGGTGTATGCTTTACATAAAAAAGGTTTATAAAAGTGATTTATGGCATATTGAAAGTCATCTTAAGAATCTCCACTTTATTTAAAGTAGTTATGGGAGCAGAGAACAAGCACTTTTACAAAAATCTTGTCCTATGTGCCTTGCTTTACCAAATATCTGATTTTTCTGCAGGATGTTTCTGTAATTCACAACTTCAGACACATGGGCAAAATTCAGATGTTTTTTAGAATAAATACATTTCTATCTTTTTGGTTGATTCAACGTTTGCTATTTAAACTCACTGACAAAATTTAAATAAGCATATTACAAAAGCATAAACATTTGTGAACAATTCTTACTTAAATAAATTGTGGTACCATTGCTCCATCATTGAGCTTGTTGAAACTTTAACAATTGTATAAGCATCAGTTTGTTATTGTATTTGCCATTACAAAATATAATTTACTATAATTTAAAAACTGTTTTTAAATAATTTGGGTCCTGACTTTGTCTATATCTGTATTTCATTTGTTCAGAAAGATTCTTTTGGGTTTGAGAATGTAATTTGTATATTAAAATGTTTTTTAGATATAATTCAAAGGAATGTATAAACTGGTCTTTTGTTTAAAAAACAGAAATTTTTTTGGATGACTTATAAAATCTCGTTTGAGAAAATAGTATTCATAGAATCTTAATAAAAGTCTATTTAATCCATTATTATGGATCTGGGTATTCATAATCTATGTCCAACCTATACCAATCACTCAGTGAACACCATGGTCAAAATTGTACTGATGCTATATAGAAGTGCTTTAATTAAACCACACATTGCACTTTCCCATTAATTAAGAAATATAGGCCAGGCTCAGTGGCTCAAGCCTGTAATAAAAGTAATTTAGGATGCCAAGTTGAGTGGATCACTTGGGCCTAGCAGTTTGAGATCAGCCTGGGCAATACGGCAAAACCTCATCTTTACTAAAAGTACAAAAACTAGCTGGACAGGGTGGCGCATGCCTGTAATCCCAGCTATTCAGGTAGTTGAGGAGGGAGGATGGCTTAAGCACAGGAGATTAAGGCTGCAGTGAGCCATGATCATACCATTGCACTCCAGCCTGGACAACAAGTAAGACCCTGCTTCAAAAGAAAAAAATATATATGGCGAGCCCTCCATATATGTGGGTTTCAAGTCTATGGAATTAATGAAATTAATTGAAAACATAGGGATTGAAAACATAAGGGAGAAAACAATGAAAAGTTGTGCCTGTACTGAACATGTACAGATAGATTTCTATATCATTATTCTCTAAATGATACACTATAACAACTTTTTACATAGAGTTTACATTGTATCAGTTACTATAAGTAATCTAGAAATGTTTCATAGTACACATGAGGATTCGCATAGGTTATATACAAACATTACACTATTTTATACAAAAGACTTCAGTATCTGTGGATTTTTGTATTTGCAGGGTTATCTGAAACCAATCCCTCACAGATACTGAAGTGTGACTATACTCCATGGAGTTTTATTTACTGAAAGGATGTGGTTAAGAATATAATTTACTGCATTGTACAATTTCTTTTTTATAAAGACTCTGAGGAGGATTATTTCACTCTTTGATTTTAATATCAAAAGTAGTTGTTTTCTTCAGAAAAAAAAAAAAGTTATAGTAACTGTTTTTATTAGTCCGGGTTCTCTAGAGGGACAGAACAAATAGGATATATGTATGTATGAAAGGGAGTTTATTAAGGAGAAGTGATTCACAAGGTAAAGTCCCATAATAGGCTTCTGCAAGTTGAGGAACATGGAAGCCTGCAGTGGAGCTGTTTAAATTCCAAAACCTGAGAAGTAGAGAAGCCAACAGTGCAGCATTCAGTCTGTGACCAAATGCCCAAGAGTCACAGGCAAACCACTAGTGTAAGTACAAGAATCCAAAAGCCAAAGAACTCGGCATCTGATGGTGGAGGGCAGGAAGCATCCAGCACAGGAGAAAGATGGAGGCCAGAAAACTCAGCATGTCTGCTCATTCCAGTTTCTTCTGCCTGCTTTTTCTACCCGCAGTGGCAGTTGAAGAGATAACACCCATTGAGATTAAGGGTGGATCTTCTCCCAATCCACTGACTCAAATGTTAATCTCCTCTAGCAACACTCTCCCAGACATACCTAGAAAAAATACTCTTCATCCTTCATTCCAATTAAGTTGACACTTAATATTAACCATCACAAGTCTACCACTTGTCAACTGAAACCCACATACATCACCAAATAAAGACAATAATAAGGTTATAATTACACCTAACATAATACAGCTATCCTTCGTACAACCGGAAGAACACTAATTTTTAATCTAAATGCTATTACATAAAGTTAACAACACTTAAATGCTGACATGGAGTCAATAAATCTTATGTCACATAATAAAGGAATAAGAAAGGAAATAAAATGAAGATATTTTCTTAGTACAAGTGTGTACATGTACAAACACATTCTTAACAAAGTAAGGAGAAATTATTCATGTCATTCCTCATTTCTGTAACTGGTCAGGTGGTCATAGTTGCTATTGATAACTATCTTCTTCTATCACCCATTCTGTATTCCTTTTGCCTTCAGCAGACACCTCAGATGTTTGTGGTTTTTAAACTGGTGAGACAACCCAACACTTATTCCTGAAGGGTCTGAGCCATTTGCAGTCCTGCCTGGATTGGGTTGTTGTAGTTTCCCGTTAACCTTAATCACAGGGCATGGTAATATTAAGAGACGCCCTAAGGGATCTCCTGTGTTTCATACATACTCTTCCTTACATCCATTGTGGAGTTGTAGACTGATTTCATCTTGACAGTATGGGTCAGTTACTCCAGCCAACACCGTAACTCCATTCTTGGCCAGTTGACTCAGAGGTAGGAGAAGCCCAAAATGGACAGGTGACAATCTTAACTTCCTGTTTAATGGAATTATTATTGTGTCTCCTGGTGGTAGTGTTCCTTACTCTAGAAGTAAGACCTCTAGTCCAGAATAACATAATGTCACAAGAATGGAAGCAAAAATTTTGTTGGGGGTCACCTGGGGTGATGGTGGGTGGTGCCACTTGCACTTCCACCCCTTGATTTCTGGACCCTTGAATCCTAGCTGTGAAAAAAAAACAGTACAATATATCAGACACTGATTCAGAGCATACATGGCCTTCTGGAGAACTTTTCCCAGCCTTGCACAGTATTGTCACCTAATTGGCACTGTAATTGTGACTACAAAAGCCAATTCCACTGTTCTAACAATCTGGTTGCTTCAGTATGATGGGGAACATGGTAAGATCAGTGAATTTTATTAGCATGAGTTCACTCCCTTACATCTTTATCCATAAAGTGAGTGCCTTTTTCAGAAGCAATTCAGTGTAGAATATGATGATAGTGGATAAGGCATTCTGTGCATTCTGTGAGCCCACAGATGTAGTCTTGGCAGAAGAATTGCATGCAGGATAGGGGAAATCCATATCTGGAGTAAGTGTCTATTCCAGTGAGAACAAATTGCTTCCCTTTTCATGATGGAAGAGGTCCAGTATAATCAACCTGTCACCAAATAGCTGGCTGATCACCCCGAGAAATGGTACCATATCAAGAGCTCAGTGTTGATCTCTGCTATTGGCAAACTGGGCATTCATCAGTGACCTTAGCCAGGTCAGCCTTGGTGCATGAAAGTCCATGGTGCTGAAGCCATGCCTAACCTCCACCCCTGCCACCATGGCCACTTTGTTCATGGGTCCATTGGGCAATGATAGGAGTGGCTGGGAAGAGTCTGAGTGATATTCACACAATGAGGCATCTTATCCACTTTATTATTAAAATCTTCCTTGCTGAGGTAATCCTTTGGTAAGCACTCACATGGGGTACAAATATATTCACAGTTTTTGACCACTCAGAGAGATCCATCCATATACCTCTTAATCAAATTTCTTTGTCATCAATTTTCCAGTCCTGCTTCTTCAAAGTCCCTGAACTTCCAAACAAACCATTGGCTACAGCCTAATAATTAATATATAGTTACACCTCTGGTCATTTCTCCTTCCATGCAAAGTGCACAGCCAGGTGTACTGCTCAAAGTTCTGCCCACTGGGACGATTTCCCTTCACCAGTCATTCAAGGATGTCCTGAAAAAGGGTTATAGTCCTACAGCTGTCCACATTTGACTGGTACCTGAATATCATACAGAACCACCTGTAAACCAGGCCCTAGTCTTCCCTTCTGCCGAGTGATTATAGAGAACTCTCCAAGAGGCCATCTGTACAGGCTAGAGGAGAGAACACAGGGTGGCAGCAGTAGAGACCATGGGCATTTGAGCCACTTCCTCACGTAACTTAATTATGCCTTCAGGACCTGCTCGAGCTCGATCAGGTATATACCACTTCCATTTAATGATGGAATGCTGTTGCGCATGCCCCACTTTATGGCTAGATGGGTCAGAAACCACCCAGTTCATGATAGGCAGTTCAGGTCACATGATAACTGGATGACCCATAGTCAAATATTCAGTTTCCACCAAAGCCCAGTAACAGGCCAAGCGTCTCTCAAAAGGAGAGCAGTTATCTGCAGAAGACCACAGGGCCCTGCTTCAAAATCCTAGTGGCTTCCACCATGATTTAGCTGTTGGGGCTTGCCAAAGGCCCCAAACAGCATCCCTGTCTGCCACTAACACCTTAGTCACCATTGGATCTTGCATTAGTTCATTCTGACACTGCTAATAAAGACATATCCGAGACTGGGTAAATTATAAAGGAACGAGGTTTAATTGAATCACAGTTCAGCAGGGCTGGGGAGGTCTCAGGAAACTTGCAATCATAGTAAAATTGGAAGCAAACATGTCCTTCTTCACATGGTGGCAGCAAAGAGAAGAATGAGTAAAAAGGAGAAAAGCCTCTTATAAAAACCGTCAGATCTCATGAAATCTCACTCACTATCATGAGAACAGCATGAGGATTACTGCCTTCCTGATTCAGTTACCTCCTACCAGGTCCCTCCCATGACATCTGGAAATTATGGGAACTGTAATTCAAGGTGAGACTTGGGTATGGGCACAGCCAAACCTTGTCAGATCTGCTGGATCAAACAGCCCAAGAAGTACAGCACCTTGCATGGCAGCCTGGACTTGATCCAGAACCTTCTCCTGTTGTGGATCCAACTCAAAACTGACAGCCTTTTGGGTCACTTGATAAATGGGCTGGAGTTACCCAAATAAGGAATGCATTGCCTCCAAAAACAAAATAGGTCCACTAGGTGTTGTGCCTTTTATGTTTGTTTGGTTGTAGGAGGTACCAAATGCAGCAACTTATCATTTACCTTAGAAGGAATATCTCAACAGACCCCACACCATTTGACCCCTAGAAATTTCACTGAGGTAGAATTTTAGTAATATTAATTTTCCATTCTCTAGCATGCAAATGTCTCACCAATAAGTTCAGTGTGTTTGCTATTTCTTGCTCATTGGATCCAGTCAGCATAACATTATTGATATGGTTTGGCTGTGTTCCCACCCAAATCTCATCTTGAACTGTAGTTCCCATAATCCCCACGTGTCATGGGAGGAGTCTGGTAGAAGGTAATTGAATCATGGGGGTGGATACCCTCATGCTATTCTCATGATAGTGAATTCTAGTTACAACTGATGGTTTATAAGGAGGTTTCCCTTTTATTACTCCTTATTCTCCTTGCTGCTGCCATGTGAGAAAGGATGTGTTTGCCTCCCCTTTCACCATGATTGTAAGTTTCCTTAGGCCTCCCTAGCCATGCATAACTGAGTCAATTAAACCTTTTTCCTTTATAAATTACCCAGTCCCAGTATGTCTTTATTAGCAGCATGAGAACAAACTAATACAGTAAATTGGTACCACAGAGTGTGAGGTGCTCCTATAAAGATAATGGAAAATGTGGAAGTGACTTTAAATTGGGTAGCAGAGACTGGAACAGTTTGGAGGGCTCAGAAAAAGACAGGAAAACAGATGAAAGTTTGGAACTTCCTAAGATTTGGAGGACTCAGAAGACGTGAAGATGTGAGAAAGTATGCAACCTCCTTGAGACTTATTGAATGGCTTTGACCAAATGTTGGGGATGGACGGGAGAAATATTAACAGAATAAATTGTAGGTGGTATAGTGTGGTCCTTCCTCAAGAGGACCCACCCATCCCATCATTCAAGGGGTTCTGGATCTGTAAACTGGTTTAAATCTAGAAATTATTGAGGAGCTATGATTCTATATTTTTTCAAATATCTTTTGTCCATAGACCTGGAAGTTTTCTACTTATACAAATGGTGTAAGAACGTAGTAGGCTTTCTATCAAGTAACACCATGATTAATTTGCCAATGCCAGAGCTCTATGCGGGTCAGACTATCCTGATTTCTGCTTTGCCTCTGCTGTTCATCATGGTAACTATGCCCACCTTGCCTTTGACAGTTGAGTGTTGCCACTGAGTTCCTGCCAACTCAGGATCTAATTATTTCCATTGAATTTAAATTTTGTAATTGAGTGACTGTGGTTCCCACCATAAGATCTGACATACAGAGAACAGCAATCACAGAGCTCTTCAAGGATGCGTGTGCAACCCTCACACATCTATTTTGCAAAGTATTGGTGAAAGTTATGTCTTCTGGACCTTTCCAGCTGGAATGAGTAGTTCTAACATGACTAATTCACTCCACCATACCAATATTCATAGCCTTTGGATCCCTTCCTCTACATTAAACCAAGGGAGATCAGGCATTTCCAACTCACTCACCGTGGGTTATCCTTTGATCCACAGTTTAGCTAATCAAGCAAATGAACTATTAGATTTTTTAAGTCCCAGAGCTACAGAATTATATGCAGAATCCCTGCTAAGTGGGCCTATAGCAATTAACTGAGCCTGATTTAACTTTATGTTTCTTCCACTATTATCCCACATCCTTAATGTGTATTCCCATATCTGTTCTCCAGATTTCTGCTTAATAAATTTGAAAAATCAAGTGGTTCTTTTGGAGCATAGTGCATCTCCTCATGAGTCACACTCTGACCCTCACCTTTAGGAGCCTGCTAAGACTTGAGTCTATTTATATAGGTCTAGAAGCAAACAGGGGTGTTGGGGGTGGATCCTGAAAAGAATCATTGTCTTGACTGGCAACTGCCTCATGAAAGGCGGTCATTGTTGCTTCAGGAAGTGCATAATTAATCTCCTGAGACAAAGGTGGAAAGACTGATGGCAGTGTGGTGGGAGAGGGGATGTTGCCACCATTGCGAGTCAGGAGTCTGTTTCTTCTGACAAAAAAAAGCCTCATCAGAATGATAAAATAATGAATATTTGTCCTAATACAAAAATCATTTATCTTATCAAGAAGAGAATTCATGACATTGATCTTTTTTTTTTAATACTTTAAGTTCTTGGGTACATGTGTAGAACATTCAGGTTACACAGGTGACATGCCATGTCATTGACATCTCCCTGTCATTGACATTAGGTATTTCTCCTAATATTAGCCCTCCCCAATGCCCATCCCCCTCTATCCCTCCCCTAGTCCCCCAAACCCCCAACAGGCCCCCGTGTGTGGTTCCCCTCTCTGTGTCCATGTGTTCTCATTGTTCAACATACACTTATGAGTAAGAACATGTCATGTTGGTTTACTATTACATTATGTATATTACATTTACTTTGAGAATAACAATCAACTGCCTCTTACACATATTTAACTTTTGTGGCTAACAAATTATACTCAATCTGTGAAAAACAGTGATTTCAAGAGATGATGCTATAGTTCACATACAAAATAGGATTTCCCATAAGGATATTTTCTAGGGTGTGTTTTCAAGAATAAGACACATAAACCAAAAACCTCAAAATTTTCCCTCTGTGGTTATGTGGTTATTCAACAAGTCAATAAAAACAAGTATTAAATTTGTCTGTCTTGTGAATTGGTATATGTCATTTTTATCACAGGTACTGAAATTTTTGCTAAAGTGCCTAGAATTTTCTTAAATAAAAAATATTAAAAATATAAATGTAAGATAGTATCTTTAAAGATAATCTTCTCTCACATAATTCTGAGTGACTAAACTAGATTTGGGATGCATTTCATGAATAGACAAAGTTTTGTTTTGCCTAATATACCACATGGCAGGTATAAATGGAGATGTGAAGTTTATTATCATTCTTCTTGTTGTCAATTGTATGTAATTTACATTCTTTTTGGTAGCTATCAACTAGTCCTTGAAAATAAGCAGCTGAGTTCTTCTGATTATGAGCTGCCAGGCTATTTGATTTCTTTTCAGTAATTTCAAAATTGATGTTTGACTTCCTATGAATAAATCTTCAAGATTTGTTTTGCATTAGTCTATATATTTTTAACTTTTTAAATTGATTTGAATATTTACAGCACTGTTTTTATTATAAAAAATTTCTCTTTTTATTATTACAATGAGAGAAACAGGTTTTTAATATCATGGCCTCTTTTCACTTCCTTAGCAAGCGATCAAATATGCACTTAACCAGAATGTTTTAGAAACTAAGTTTTTACAATATGAGAACTATAGTTAATAATGGTGTATTACATTCAGAATTCTTGCAAAATGAGTCATTTAAGCCTTCTCCTGCCACAGGGGCAATAATGGGTATCTATGTGAGATGATGTGTACCTTAATCTGTTCCCGTATGGTAACCATTTTACTATATGCATGTATCTTAGACCATTATGTTGTATACCTTAAATATAAACAATAAAATTTATTTTTTAAAAGTGTTAAAAACTTTTCATTTATATTTTATTTTGACAAAAATACTTCCTTGATCCTTTGCCTCAGTTTTATTTTTAAACTGATAACTACGTGTTATTTCAGTAAACTATAGCATCCATGACTTTAAATAAACTAATGTAATTTAACAATATCACTTAACATATGTATATGTCTGTAGCTCCTGAAAATTTCTACCCATTCATGGTAACCAAATAACATAGCAGAATTTCTTAACTGCTAAATAAAATTTCACCTCAGAAAATGATGAAATAGTTTGCAATTTTAAGCCTATCGGTGCTGCCTTCTTCCATTGCATAAATTGCTTACTTTATTTTCTAGAAGTTAAAGTATTTAAAGATAATTGTAACATGCGTTTTGTTCTATTTTTAGCCTAAATGAGTGAAACTATTTTACTCTAAACATGTAGGCCTAGAATTGACATTCTTAATTTAGAATTCTAAGTCAGAGGTCTACGAAACTGGAATACATTTTTATTCTTATCATCTCCAACTGAAATTTATTATTTCTTTTAACTAGTGTGTACACACTTCAATTAGCTAGCTATTTTTGCCTAGCAATTACCCTATAATTTGGCCTCTGAAACGATAAACATTTACTATCTTTGGATGTCTTTTAGTCATGAATCTAGGCTAGACATCTCAGCTGAGTCTTTTAGATGCAGGTGTGAGCCAGGACTCAAATTATGTCAGGCTTAACGCCAGGAGTATCTCCTTCCAAATTCATCCACTTGTCTATAGGCAAGCCGTACAAAGTCTACTTCCAAGATCATGACTTGAGTATCTGTCCAATGCTGCTTCTTGACAAGACACCTGGCTTTTCCCAGAGAAAATAATCCAAAAGAGCAAGTGAACATGTCAAAACAGTGAGAGAGGAACTAGGACAGAATCTTAAGTCTTTTTATAACCTATCAGAGAAAAGACATTTTAGCACATTAGTTGTATTCTATCTGTTGGAAACTAATTACTCAGTTCAACTCATACTCAAGAGGGAATTATCCAAAGATGTGAATACCAGGAGATAAAATCATGGTTCAGGGGTAAATTTTAGAGGCTGTCTTCTGTGACAATAAATCATGGTAATTTTAACTGCATCTGTGCCTTTGTTAACAATAGAAATAAGATATATTTTCATTTCATATTATAATTATTAGAAAGTCTCAACATTGTTTATACTTATTGGAACCTTAAAATTATGACATCTAGAACTCATTAACATTTTAATATTTTAATAAAGAAATTAAAAAATTAAAACTTACTATGTGGAAACCTGTTCATTAATATTTCAACAATTATATTTTCATATTACTGGTCCTCATGAATCTTATATACTTATATTTATTTTTTATATTTATTTTAGTTATTTATTTATTGAGATGGAATCTCTCTCTGTCACTAGGCTGGAGTGCAGTGGCGTGATCTCGGCTCACTGTGACCTCTGCCTCCTGGGTTCAAGTGACTCTCCTGTTCAGCCTCCCCAGTAGCTGGAATTACAGGCATGTGCCACCACAACCAGCTAATTTTTGTATTTTTAGTAGAGATGGGGTTTCATCATGTTGTCCAGATGGTCTTGATCTCTTGACCTCGTGCTTTTCCTTCCTCGGCCTCCCAAAGTGTTGGGACTACAGGTGTGAGCCACCACACCGGGCTAAATTTATTATATTAAGAAGGGCTCCTAAGGTTTTGTCTGATAGAAAAATACTATGGTACATTACAGACTACTTGCTTAAAGAAAATCAAGTAATAGATTAAATAGTCGCTAATGTTCAATGGTATAAGTATTAAAAGCACAAATCTCCTGAGTCTATCATCTAATATTGACCCCCAAGCCAGATAACAAAAGCAGTAAGAGGATTCCCAGGCAAAGAGAAACACATTAAACTACAATACAAATAAAAACATGATTCAACAACTTTGTTACTTTCTAGAATTTTAAGTTTTGGCAATCTGGTAGCTTAATTGTATATACAAAATTAGTTAATAGATATTTGAGCATTGATCATTTTTTATATAAGTGACTATTTTAATATTTTTTTAAGAATGAAGGCATACAAAGTCTTAAAAATAAAATATGAAACTGTAACCTGTGTATCCCAAACTGCTTCCCTCCCTGGACATATCCACTCTTATTAACAGATCAATGTTTTTCATAGATCTTTAGGCACAATTATATTATAGTGGGTATTTTTTCTTTTCTTTTTTTTTTTACATCCACAGTACCAAATGATAAATACTCTGATAAACCCTTACTGCTTAAGAAGAAATCATGAAAATTATTTCAGATTAGCTTTAATTTTTCAATTGATTTGGTTTGAGAGAATGTCATAGTAAAAACAGTCTATTATTGATAGTACATTATTTGGGAGAATGCCATGGCAGGAATGCTACAGTATTGATGCATCACTTACTAATATTTATCCTATTCATGAGTATTTAGGTTTTACAGTTGCCCTATTATGACAAATCATGTAGAAAGTATCCTCGGCGGAGAGATCCAAGATGGCCGATTAACAACAGCTCAGGATTTTAGCTCCCAGTGAAAGCACAGAGAGCGAGTGGATGCCGCAATTTCAGACGAATTTCTGTGGAACACAAACTGGGAAATTCCCGGCAGAGGAGCCACA
>CAUYLG010055112.1:0-11233 GCA_963573385.1 Cacajao melanocephalus | reverse complement strand
GAGTCCCGGGGGGTGGCCCGGGGTGTGGGGGTTTGGGTGGGGGGGCCGGGGGTACTGCCCCTGGGGTTTTTTTTTTTTTTTTTTTTTTTTTTTTTTGAGATGGAGTCTTGCTCCATTGCCCAGGCTGGAGTGTAGTGGCATAATCTTGGCTCACTGCAACCTTTGCCTCCCAGGTTCAAGCGATTCTCTCACCTTAGCCTCCCGAGTAGCTGGGACTACAGGTGTGCACCACTACACCCAGCTAATTTTTGGAATTTTAGTAGAGACGGGGTGTCATTGTGTTGGCTAGGCTGGTCTCGAACTCCTGACAGGTGATCCACCCACCTTGGCTTTCCAAAGTGCTGGGATTATAGGTGTGAGCCACAGCGCCCAGCTGTGGCTGGCCCTCTGGTTCTTAGCCCCTTCCTCCCCCAGGACCCAGGACTCAGTCACCTTCTTCCTCTGACCAGCAGTCCCAGCCCCAGCCCACTACTCTCTGGGGTCCTAGGCACCCAGGTCTCCAGCCTTTTTGCATTCTGACCTATAGATGAGGGAACAGCTGGATGTGGCCCAACGTGCCTATGAGGACCTAGAGTTCCAGCAACTGGAGCGGGAGAGCCGGCAGGAGGAGGGAGAGGAAGATCGGGACAGCCCTGAGCCCCAGGCGCCAGACCCCAAGGTCCAGGAACTTCAGGCCAGCATGGGGCAGCACAGAGTGAGTCATCCCCAGCAGCCCTGCGTCCCTTGCTGCTCTGTCTCCCCTGCTCTGTCTGCCCTTTACTCTGTCCTTGTTTCCTGCCTGTCATGTTCTTCTGAATAGTAACAACAAGAGCTGATACTGATGAAACATTTACTACATGCTAGACATGGTCCTGAATGTTTCATGAGTATTTCCTCATTGAATCCTTACAACAAACCTATGAGGCAAGTTCTTTTACATTTTTTTCCATGTTATAAATGAAGAAACTGAAGGTCAAGGTGCTTAAGTAATCTTTTCCAAGCTTCCTTAGTTGGTAAGGGGATAGAGCCAGGACTTTTATTTTCTTTTGAGATAGGGTCTCATTCTGTCACCCAGGCTGCAGTGCCATGACATGCTTACAGCTCACTGCAGCCTCGACCTCCTATGCTTAAGCGATCCTCCCACCTCAGCCTCTTGAGTAGCTGGGACTGCAGGTGTGAGTCCCCACACCTGGATACTGTTTGTAGTTTTAGTAGAGACAGGGTTTCACCTGCTCTCAAACTCTTGTGCTCAAGCGATCCTCCCACCTCGGCCTCTTAAGGAGCTGGGATTACAGGCATGAGCCACTGTGCCTCGCCATAGCCAGGATTTGAACAAACTTGGTTTTCACCACCACATTCTTTGCCTCTATTCCAAAACGACACTCCACCAGATCCTTCCTGATAGCTTCACATTCACAGAGTTTCCCAAAGTTGTGGATTAGAAAGCTCTTCTGTGGGCTGGGCGCAGTGGCTCATGCTTGTAATCCCAGCACTTTGGGAGGCTGAGGCGGGCAGATCACCTGAGGTCGGGAGTTCAAGACCAGACTGACCAACATGGAAAAACACCGTCTCTACTAAAAATACAAAAAAAAAAAAAAAAAAAAAAATTAGCCAGGTGTGGTGGTGCATGCCTGTAATCCCAGCTACTTTGGTGGCTGAGGCAGGAGAATCGCTTGAACTGGGAGGCGGAGGTTGTGGTGAGTGGAGAGCATGCCACTGCACTCCAGCCTGGGTGATAAGAGCAAGACTCTGTCTCAAAAAAGAAAAAAAGAAAGCTCTTCTGTGGGTCTCCTTTTCCCACCTGTTTCTGGATCTTTTTCCTGTCCCTCTGGCTTTCCCTTTGTCTCGGGTTGTCTCTATTTGTCTCTGTTCTATTTCTGTCTTTTCTTTTCCCTGAATCTTTGTCTATCTCTCTGTCTTTTGGGGCATGCCCTGGTCGGTGTTCTTTCTGTCCATCCCTGTCTCTTCATCCTCTCCAGTCCTTCCCAGATCTCTTCTGGACCCTCAAAAGGGAGGAGGGTCCAGGGAGCTGAATGCTGGGTCCGCAGCCCTAGACACTCTGATCCCGTGGTCCCTGGGAAGGGCTGGAGCAAACCCCAGCCCACCAGGCAGATGTGGTTCTGTGGGAGGGTGGCCTGCAGAGCTGGCTGGGGCCTTGGCAGCTGAGTAACCGGGACAGAGGGCTGCTCTGCAGCGCCGGATCCGGGTCCTAGAAGAGCAGCTCAAGTCACTGGGGGAGCAGATGGCAGCCGAGAGCCGGGGGCTGAGCCGGAAGAAGGAGGAGGCCCTTCAGGCCCTGTCACAGGTGAGCTCCCCGGCACCTGTCCCACCGTCCTCACTTGTCCCGGGGCTCCCACCACCTCCCTGCACCCCAGATGTCTCCTGACATTCGGGAAAGCAGCTGGGACAGCCCATTCTGACTTTGACAGTAGCCATCCATATCTTCCGCTAGGAACGGAGCCGGCTGATCGAGCTCAGTCGCTTTCAGGGAACACCCGGTGGGGACTTCTCTGAGCCCAACCCAGCCCTCACTAAGGTATGGGGATTTTTATATGCCTGTCGGCCCCTCCTCTCTCAGACCCAAAAGTGCAGGACACTAGCTCCTTCCTCCCTCAGACCCAGGAGTCCAGCCCCCAGCCCCTCCTCCCTCAGATCCAGGAGTCCAGGACTCAGCCCCTCCTCCCTCAGACCCAGGAGTCCAGCCCCCAGCCCCTCCTCCCTCAGACCCAGGAGTCCAGGCCCCCAGCCCCTTCTCCCTCAGACCCAGGAGTCTAGCCCCCAGCCCCTCCTCCCTCAGACCCAGGAGTCCAGGACCCAGCCCCTCCTCCCTCAGACCCAGGAGTCCAGGCTCCAGCCCCTCCTCAGGTAAGCAGCAGTCTCTGCCCACAGCCCTATGCTGGGAGACAGGACACTGAGGACCACATTCCAGCTCTCCTTAGGTTTTCTTTCTGAGTAATGGGTGGCACTAGAGGCATGGGCCAGAGCATGTGGGAACTGGCCGTTGCTGTGGGGTCCCTTCTGTTCCCATGAACCTTCACCCCCTCTCCCACAGCTGCTGTTCACCCAGAAGACAGATCACCAGCTGCTGGTGCTCCAGGACCCCGCGGCCCACACCACTGCCACCTCTACCTCTTCCTGCCTCTTCTCTGTCCACAGCTCCCTGCAGGTGCCTCCCCCACTGCCTCTGTTTCCCCGTGTGTCTTATTGGTCAGTGGGGAGGGAGGGGCTGAGAGCAGAGTCCCTGAACTAGGGCCTCCAGAAGTTCCACTCTGATTTTCTGTATGGGGGTGGGGCATAGGGAAGGTTGGCTAAGGGGTATTCCTATGGCTTTATTATTATTTTTTTCTGCTTTATTATTATAAAGCTTTATTATTATTTTTTAATATTATTTTTTTCTGCATAACACCCACCCCTGCCCTGGTGAAATAGAAACATGTGCACCCAGGAGTAGATATTTAAAAGCAACCAATGGAAACAAAAAATAAATCAGCTAAAACTAGGTTCTCGGTACATGAAAAAAAAAAAAAAGGCAACCAAACAGCATATATTAATAAGAAGATCTCCCTGTCTCAGACGTAATGCAGCTATTTGTGTTTTGAGAATCCTTCTAGAATTCCTTAAAACTAGGGGGCCCAGCTCTTTAATAGTTACAACAGACACTGGATGCAGTGGCTCACGCCTGTAAACCCAGGAGCTTCGGAGGCCAAGATGGGCAGATGACCTGAGGTCTGGAGTTCGAGACCTGCCTGGCCAATATGATGAAACCCTGTCTCTACTAAAATACAAAAATTAGCCAGGTGTGGTGGTGGGTGCCTGTAATCCCAGCTACTCGGGAGGCTGAGGCAGGAGAATTGCTTGAACCGGGGAGTCAGAAGTTGCAGTGAGCCAAGATTGCACCATTGCACTCCAGCCTGGGCGACAGAGCGAGACTCCATCTCAAAAAAAAAAAAAAAAAAAAGATATATTTTGAACATATTTGTGGAGTTCATGTGATATTACATGCATAGAATATGTAATAATTAAGTCATAGTATTTGGGGTATCCGTCACCTCAAGTATTGATCATTTCTATGTGTTGAGAACATTTCAAGTCCTCTTCTAGCTTTTTTTTTGTTTTTCATATAGTCTCACTCTGTTGCACAGGCTGGAGTGCAATGGTGCAATCACAGCTCACTGCAGCCTCAACCTCCCAGGCTCAGGTCATCCTCCCTGAGTAGCTGGGCCCACAGGCACACACCACCACACACAGCTGATATTTGAAGTTACTTTTGTAGAGATGGGGTCTCCCTATGTTGCTCAGGCTGGTCTTGAACCCCTGGGCTCAAGTGGTCCCCTCGCCTTAGCCTCCCAAATTGCTGGGATTATAGGCATAAGTCACCACACATGGGCCCAATTTCCTAATTTTTTGTAGAGATAGGGTCTCTCTGGCTTTAATTTATTTTTTTGAGACAGAGTTTCACTTTTGTTGCCCAGGCTGGAGTGCAATGACACGATCTCGGCTCACTGCAATCTCTACCTCCTGGGTTCAAGCGATTTTCCAGCCTCTGCCACTCAAGTAGCTGGGATTTCAGGTGTGGGCTACCACACCTGGCTAATTTTTGTATTTTTAGTAGAGATGGGGTTTTGTCATGTTAGCCAGGCTAATTTTGAACTCCTGACCTCAGGTGATCTTCCCGCCTCAGCCACCCAAAGTGCTGGGATTACAGGTGTGAGCCACTGTGCCTGGCCTCCTAGAGCCTATGTTCTTAACCACTCTGGGCCTCACAGTTCTACTGTGGGACGTGAAGAAGCCCTCCCTCTACAGATGATTTGAGGATTTTTTTTTTTTTTTTTTCAGTTTAAGCAATTCTGTTAAGAATACCAGTATTTGGGCCGGGTGTGGTTGGTCATCCTTATAATCCCAGCACTTTGGGAGGCCGAGGCAGGTGGATCACCTGAGGTCAGGAGTTCAAGACCTGGGCAACGGAGTGTGACTCTGCCTCAAAACAAAAACAAAAACAAAAACAAAAACAAAAACAAAAACAAAAAACAGTGCGTGGCCAGGTGCATCAGCTCATGCTTACAATCCAGCACTTTGGGAGGCTGCTGAGGTGAGTGGATCACTTGAGGTCAGGAGTTCAAGACTAGCCTGGCCAACTTGGTGAAACCCCCTCTCTACTAAAAATACAAAAAATTAGCTGGACTTGGTGGTGCATGCCTGTAATCCCAGTTACTTGGGAGGCTGAAGCAGGAGAATGCTTGAACTCAGGAGGTGGAGGTTGCAGTGAGCCAAGATCACACCACTGCATGCCAGCCTGGGCGACAGTGGGAGACTCTATCTCAAAAAAACAAAAAAAGTGCTATTTACTAATCAATATTAATACTAATTTTAAAGCACTTAATATAGGTCAGGATCTGTTCTAAACCATTTTATCACTTTGAACCTTATGGAATTGCTATTATTTGGAGGCAAGGAACAGTCGTATACCAGCAATTTCCCTTGGCTCAACCTAATATATAAAATTTCATTTTTTTGTTGGGAAGAACCCCCACAAACAGGTTCCATTATTATTTGGGTGAAGGGTTAGCAGATGTTCTTCTGTATGGGAAATTAACTTTCTAGCTGCTTCCCCTGGAAACCTGTTGTAGGTAGGTGTCAGCTGTGTTGCCAGGCAACATGACTTAGGATAGCAATTACCCTTATTAGTAAATTGCATAGCTGTGAATACTTGGGTGGGAAAATTCCTCTGGAGTTGTCACCTGGGTTGTTGGTGCCTGTGCATGAGAGGCTTCTAAGCCCAGGTGTACTCTGTACCCACCAATGTGGATCTCGTTGCTTAGCTCCTGGATCTCACCTAGGGGCCACACGTGCTTCTACATGCATTGTGTGAGGTCACTCGTTTAATCCTTGCAACAACCCAGGAAGGGTGGTGGGCTGTTACCCACTTTATAGCGAGGAAACCTAGTTCGAGAAGAGAAATGAGTTGCCTACATCACACACCCAGCAAGTGGCAGAGCTGGGATTTGAACCCAAGCCGGCCTGTTTCTATGGCCTACTGATGGCTTATACAGTTCCTACAACGTAAGTGCCACGCAGACAAAGCCGGGGTCTGCCTTGCCCACTTGTTTCCTCAGTGCCATGAATCTAAGATCTCCCAGCTAGGAAGTGCTGGGAATGTGGCTGGAAGGAAGGAGAGAGTCAGGTAAAGTGCAGGGATTTGGGCCTCAGTTTCCACTTTGTGAAGTGGAGCTAACATTTCTCAACTTCCATGGTTTTTATTTTTTATTTTTTAATTTTTGAGGCAGAGTCTCGCTCTGTCACCCAGGCTAGAGTGGAGTGTAATGGTGAGATCTCGGCTCACTGCGGCCTCCAACTCCCAGGCTCAAGCAGTTCTCCTGCCTCAGCCCCGCAAGTAGCTGGGATTACAGGCACGTGCCGCTACACCCAGCTAAATTGTGTATTCTTTGTAGACATGGGTTTTGCTATATTGCCCAGGCTGGTCTCAAATTCCTGAGCTCAAGTGATCTGCCTGGGCCTCCCAAAGTGTTGGGATTCCAGGTGTGAGCCTTCATGCCTGGCCCACTATTTTCTTACCCATGATTCTCCTTAACCCCTAAATGGTCCTAAATTTACTACCTAATGTCAAGGCCATTCTCTTACACAATCACAGTTCAAGGATCGATTTCAGGGAACGAATGCTGAGACAATACTATTAGAATCCACAGACCTTATTTGTATTTTGTCAGTTGTTCCACTGATTTTTTTTCTATTTTTCTTTTTCTTTTTTTCTGAGCTGGAGTCTCGCTCTGTCACCCAGGCTGGAGTGCAGTGATGTGATCTCAGTTCACTGCAACCTCCCTCCTGGGTTCAAGTGATTCTCCTGCCTCAGCCTCCCGAGTAGCTGGGATTACAGGCATGTGCCACCATGCCCAGCTAATTTTTGAATTTTTAGTAGAGATGGGGTTTCACCATGTTGGCCAGGATGGTCTCGAACTCTTGACCTGAGGTGATCCGCCTGCCTCAGTCTCCCAGAGTGCTGGGATTACAGGCATGAGCCACTGTTTCCAGCCCCACCAGTGTTTTTTCTAGCAACAAATTCACAAACTTCCCCCCGCCCACCTTTTTTTCTTTTGGCCCAGGAAGACAGGTTGCATTTAGTTGTCATATTTATTTGCTTTTAAAAAGTTAGCATTCTCCTCGTTCAAAATTCAGAGAAGGGGAGGACATTTAGAGAAGACTCTGTGGCTCTTGTTACCCCTCCTACGCTGTTCACTTCCTGAGGGCCACCCGGGTTACCAATTTCCCATGTGTTCCCTGGAGATATTCTGTGTTGACACAGCTAGTCACGTACATACTTTCCCCCTCTTTTTATGCATACCTACTGTACTCTAACTGTTCTGTATTTGCTTTTTTGAGATGGAGTCTCACTCTGTTGCCAGGCTGGAGTGCAGTGCAGCTCACTGAAATCTCCGCTTCCCAGGTTCAAGTGATTCCCCTGCCTCAGTCTTCTGAGCAACTGGGACTACAGGCATGTACCACCATGCTTGGCTAATTTTTTTTGTATTTTAGTAGAGAGAGACGGGGTTTCACTGTGTTGGCCAGCTGGTCTCGAACTCCTGACCTCCAGTACTTGCTTTTTTAAAAAAAACTTTAAAAGACAGGATCTCACTGTTGCCCAGACTGGAATGCAGTGAGTGGCACGATCTTGGCTCACTGCAGCCTCAACCTCCTGAGCTCAAGTGATCCTCCCATCTCAGCTTCCTGAGTAGCTGGGACCACAGGTGCACGCCACGACACCTTGCTATTCTCTTGGATATTATGTTCTGTTTTTTCTTTTTTGGATATTATGGTCTATCTGGAAGTAGGATGCATCTTCCTCTCGTTCTGCACTGCAGAATTGTCCACGGAGTTGGCTGGGCATGGTGGCTCATGCCTGTCATCCCAGCACTTTGGGAGGCTGAGGCAGGTGAATCATTTGAGGTCAGGATTTCGAAACCAGCCTGGCCAATATGGTGAAACCCTATCTCTACTAAAAATACAAAAATTAGCCTGTTGTGTTGGCGTATGCCTGTAATCCCAGCTATTCAGGAGGCTGAGGCAGGAGGATTGCTTGAATCCAGGAGGCAGAGGTTGCAGTGAGCTGAGATCGCGCTATTACACTCCAGCCTGGGGGACAGAGCAAGATTCCATCTCCAAAAAAAATTGTCTGTGGAGTGCATAAGCCATGGTTCATTTACCTTGTCCCCTTCTGATGGGCACTGAGGTGGTCTCCAGGCTTTTGCTAGCACAGATGGCACTGCAGGGAATGACCTTGAACTCAGATAAGTTTGGATGTATATGAGTGTATCCATCGGCCGAATTTCTAGAAGTGGAACTGGGGCTCCATGGTTTATGCATGTGTCATTCTGATTTTTTTTTTTTAAAACCAAGTTGTTTTCCGTAAAGCTTGTTCCAGTAGAATACCCCCAGTATCGTGTGAAGTTGTCTGGGTTTCCTACATAGCCACCAGCACAGTGGGTTTTTTTGTTTTACTTATTTATTTATTTTTGAAACGGGCTCTCACTCTGTTACCCAGACTGGAGTGCAGTAGCACAGTCTCAGCTCACTGCAACCTTGACCTCCTGGGTTCAAGTGATCCTCCCAGGTCAGCCCCACAGTAGCTGGGACTACAGGCACAAGCCACCATGCCTGGCTAATTTTTGTATTTTTTGTAGAGACAGAATTTCACCATGATGCCCAGGCTGGTCTTCAACTCCCGGGCTCAAGCCATTTGCCTGCCTCGGCCTCTCAAAGTGCTGGTGTTATAGGTGTGAGCCACTGCGCCCGGCCACAGTGGGTTTTTTTTTTAGACAGAGTCTTGCTCGATCTGTCACCCAGCCTGCATTGTTCGCTCTGTCACCCAGCCTGGAGTGCAGTGGTGTTATCTCGGCTCACTGGAACCTCTGCCTCCTGGGTTCAAGCAATACTCCTGCCTCAGCCTCCTGAGTAACTG
This sequence comes from Cacajao melanocephalus, assembly GCA_963573385.1. NCBI lineage: Eukaryota > Metazoa > Chordata > Mammalia > Primates > Pitheciidae > Cacajao > Cacajao melanocephalus. The sequence continues at coordinate 2,283 of CAUYLG010055112.1, read as the reverse complement.
GGATTACAGGCACGTGCCATCACACCTGGCTAATTTTTGTATTTTTAGTAGAGATGGGGTTTCACCATATTGGCCTGGCTGCTCTCGAACACCTGACCTCAAGTTATCCACCTGCCTCGGCCTCCCAAAGTACTGGGATTACAGGCATGAGCCACCATGCCCAGCCCACAGTGGGATTTTTAAAAAGAGTTTATTGAGGCATAATTCACGTCCCATATAATTCATTCCTTTAAAGTGTACAATTCTAGTCTTTTAGTGTATTCAAAGTTGTGCAAATATTACTGCAATCAATTTTAGAACAGTTTCATTAACCTCCCAAAAAAACCCAGCATCCCTGCCATGCGTGGTGGCTCCTACCTGTAATCCCAGCATGCTGGGAGGCTGAGGCGGGTGGATCACCTGAGATTGGGAGTTCGAGACCACACTGATCAGCATGGAGAAACCCTGTCTCTACTAAAAATACAAAATTAGCCAGGCATGGTGGCGCATGCCTGTAATCCCAGCTACTTGGGAGGCTGAGGCAGGAGAATCGCTTGAACCCGAGAGGCAGAGGTTGCAGTGAGCTGAGATCGCGCCATTGCACTCCAGCCTGGGCAACAAGAGTGAAATTCCATCTAAAAAAAAAAAAAAGAAAGAAAAAGAAACCCTGCATCCCTTAGCCTCTCCATCCCCCATCAACTCCATTCCTGGCAACCTCGATTCTGCTTCCCATCCCTATGTTCATTTGCTTGTTCTGGATGTTTCTAAATGGGATCATACCCCTGTGAGGTCCTTTCGCTCAGCACACGTTGACGGCAGCATTTTGGTTTGTGCTGATTGGGTGGTGGTTTCACCAGGCAGTGCTCTGACTTACGGTGGAGATCAAGCATTTTTCCTAAGCGCGTGGGCCTTTTGTGTTTTCAGGGCTCCATTGGCCTCCAGAGGACCGGAAGCCTGCCCCGGAGAAGGGGAGAGAGGGCGAGCCAGAGAGGATCACCCCGACCTCTGTCCTTCCATTGTACTGGTGAGGATCACCCTGTTCCCCATTTCCCCCACCTCAGCACCCATCCTGTGGCAGAGGATGAAGGAAAGCCGCACCTGTGCCTGCAGGGGGAGAAATGGAGGGTTTCAGGCCAGGGTGTATCCAGCCTCCTAACCTGGTCCCCTCTACCCTAGAATCTCTGGAGGCCTCAGCTCTCCCACCAGCAGTGGGGGACTCTGGCAGATACCCCCTCTACCAGCTGCTGAACTGTGGCCGTGGGAATAGGTGAGTTGTCAGAGAGAAGTAGGGGACATGGGAGAAGAGGCCCAGCCACTGTAACCCACCCTGTCCATGTTCCCTCCTCCTAGCTGTGGGGCCATCCACCCGGACATTGCCCACATGGAGCGGCTCCTGCAGCAGGCTGTGGCAGAGAGGGAGCGGCTGCTCAAGGCCCGGGTAGGAATAGGAGACTGCCCCAGCCCCTCCTTCCTCAGACCCAGGAGAACCCCAGCCCCTCCTCCCTCAGACCCAGGAGACCCCCAGCCCCTCCTCCCTCAGACCCAGGAGTCCAGGACCCCAGCCATTCCTCCCTCAGACCCAGGAGTCCAGGCCGTCAGCCCCCACTCCCTCAGACTCAGGAGTCCAGGGCCTCGGCCCCTCCTCCTTCAGACCCAGGAGTCCAGGACCCCAGCCCCTCTTCCTTCAGACCTAGGGGTCCAAGTCCCCAGCCCCTCCTCCTTCAGACCCAGGAGTCCAGACCTCCAGCCCCTCCACCCTCAGAACACGGAGCCTAGGACATTCTCTGCCCCACCTATCATCTTATGGGCTGGCATCCTCATTGAGTGCTTCATCCTGAATCTACAGGAAGGAACAAGAAGGGGCACAGAAGGCTCCTCAGGCCCTGCCGTTCCTGCCATCATGGTCAGTCCCACTCTGCCCTCATGACCGCCTCTGCTGCTTTGTTTCTCCCCCTCTTCTCACATCTCACCCTTTCCTCTCCTCCTATGCCACAGAAAAGTGTCCTGGGCGTAGCAGGGAAAGGGAATGACAGAGGGCCAGTTCCTGGTCCCGTAAGCTGATGATGGTCATCTCTATGTGGATGGATCACTTGAGGTTGGGAGTTTCAGACCAGCCCGACCAACATGGAGAAACCTCGTCTCTACTTAAAATACAAAATTAGCTGGGTGTAGTGGTGCACACCTGTAATCCCAGCTCCTTGGGAGGCTGAGGCAAGAGAATTGCTTGAACCCGGGAGGCGGAGGTTATAGTGAGCCAACATCATACCATTGCACTCTGGGCAACAAGAGCAAAACTTTTGTTGT
>CAUYLG010055111.1:0-17198 GCA_963573385.1 Cacajao melanocephalus | reverse complement strand
AAAAAACAAAAAAAACAGAAGCTGCAATTTTCGTCCCTGATAAAACAGACTTTAAAGCAACAAAGACCATAAGAAACAAAGAGGGACATTACATGGTGGTGAAAGGATCAATGCAACAAAAGAGCTAACGATCCTAAATATATACGCACCCAATACAGGAACACCCAGATACATAAGGCAGGTTCTTAATGACTTACAAAGAGACTTAGACTCCCACACAATAATAGTGGGAGACTTTAATATTATACTGTCAATATTAGACAGATCAAAGATAGAAAATTAACAAAGATATCCAGGACTTGAACTCAGACCTGGAACAAGTAAACTTAACAAATATTTACAGAACTCTCCACTCCAAATCCACAAAACATAGATTTTTCTCAGTATCACATTATACCTATTTTAAAAGTGACCACATAATTGGAAGTAAATCATTCCTCAGCAATTGCATAGCATTTCACAGGTTTAAATAAAATATTGGTTGGCTGCTTGTTTGTTATTTCCATCTCTTATTCCTTCCTGTCTCCACTGTTAAGCACAATTATTGGCATAAAAGAGGTTTTTAATACCCATTTTTAGACTGCATTCTAGCCTGGGCAATAGAACAAGAAACTTGTTCTCTCTCTCTCTTTCTCTTCCTCTTTCTTTCTCTCTTTCATTCTTTTTTTTCTTTCTTTTACTCTTTCTTCTTTTCTTCTCTTTTTCTTTCTTTCAAAAAAAAAAAAGAAAGAAAAGGACTAGTGTTGAAAATAAAACATAAAATATCATTTTTCTGGATAAAATCGATCCAAATTCTTGTATCTACAATTTGATCTGAAAATCTGGGCTGATATACAAAATTTTAGTATGTATGCCTAAAAAAGTGTGGAAGACGAAAACAGAAAAACAAAAGAAAAGAAAAAAGAGATTGGCACAGTGGCTCACACCTGTAACCCCAACACTTTGAGAGGCCAAGGCAGGTGGATTGCTCAAGCCCCGGAGTTTGAGACCAGCCTGGGCAACACAGCAAGACCTCCTCTCTTCAAGTAATAAAAAAATGAGTTGGGCATGTTGGTATGCACCTGTTGTCCCAGCTACTCAGGAGGCTGAAGTGGGATGATCACTTGAGCCTGGGAGTCAAGGCTGCAGTGGGCGGAGATCACACCACTGCACTCCAGCCCGAGTGACAGAGCAAGACCCTCTCAATATAAAAGAAGGAAGAGAAGGAGGAAGAGGAGCAGGAAGAGGGCAGAGGTTATATTTGCTGGTACTAATTAACTCAGTCTTATTTGAGCCCACAATAATTTTCTTTTTCTTTCTTTCTTTTTTTTTTTTTTTTTTTTTTTTTTTGAGGCAGGGTGTTGTTCTGTTGCCCAGGCTGGAGTGCAGTGGCACGATCTTGACTCACCAAAACCTTCACCTCCTGGGCTCAAGCGATTCTCCTGCCTCAGCCTCCCAAGTAGCTGGTATTTATGTGCCACCATATCCAGATAATTTTTGTATTTTTATTAAAGACGGGGTTTCACCATGTTGGTCAGGCTGGTCTTGAATTCCTGACCTCAAGCAGTCCGCCCACCTCAGCCTCCCAAGTGCTAGGATTACAGGTATGAGCCACCGTGCCCAGCCAATACTTTTTAGTTCTTCAGTATGCTCCATAAAACAGTGTCTGTCACCTACCGTCCTAAGGTTCCAAAATCATGGAAGCAGTGATAAGATGAATAACGGAAGACCAATGTGAGGGGTGCATACCAGGAAGACGAAACATTCCTTTCCAAGTATTTATCTGGGGGATAAGTGGTTAGACTGAAAAGGCAGCAGGTAGCCTCTTCACTTATTCTAGATTGCCCTTTCATTCTCTGTGCATACTAACAGAATTCTGCTTATAAAAAAATTCCAAGTGTCAAAGGCATTTCCACATACATTTACCTCTATTCCCCACGTCAGGAATATCACATGCAAAACTATATACAGATAAGGAGGTAGTGCATTTGCTTCAAGACTGATGCAAGTTCACTTTCCCTTACTAATTATCTTATGAGTCCATCTCCATACTCTGCTCCACTTCCTAACATCACAAATATTTGTCTGTCCATGATAGTTTATTCTGACCCTGCATTTGTGATGTTACTCGCTGTTACTGAAAACATACTTAGCAGAGTACAGCCTGTTCTTTACCAACCCTTCTTTCCATGAGGTGAAAACGCCCGCCCTCCGCAGAGAGAATAATCTGGTAATATGTAATATAAACACAGACATTTCTCTTCTAGTGTAATTCATTGTGGACACATCATTAAGGATAAAAGCACAAGCGAACCAATCAAAGAATGGAAAAGGAATTCTAAAACATCAAAGTTAATTATATCTGATTGTCCCCATAGCTGTTACTCATTCAATTAAGATGCCGCTTTGGCTAATCTTAGTCAAGCTGTGCCTCTCTAAAAGTCCGAAACCCCAGTAATAAGAGCTGAAGTCAAAACATCTAAAGCTAAAGCATCTTCCCCCTAAGGAGAGCTCTGTATTTACTAGAGCGTCCATGGTTCCTATCAACGTGCAAACAACTGTCTGTTCACCCTTCCCATCAACAGGCTATGCGGTGGCTAGCTCTCCGACACCCAGCACCCAGGGAGATCGTCACACAGGCGTTCCAGGAAACCTCTATAACTTGCCTCTATATCCATCCTAGATACAAAAAGCAGACAAAGACAAAGCCAGGAGGCAGAAACACCACGGGCCTGATCTCTTGAAATGTCTCAGTTTACAAATTGACTTTTTGTTTCTTGGTTTACAAGGAATAAAAAGACTTTTGTCACATGTTGATTCTGTGGAATATTACATTGTCACAGGCACAACAGGTAAAGGTTCTATCCCTTAGAAACGATGGGATGCTGAGGCAGGCGGATCATGAGGTCAGGAGTTGAAGACCAGACTGGCCAATCTGATGAAACCTCGTCTCTACTACAAAATACAAAAATTAGCTGGGTCTGGTGGCTTGTGCCTGTGGTCCCAACTACTTGGGAGGCTAAGGTTAGAGAATTGCTTGAACTGGGACCCAGGGGCGGAGGCTGCAGTGAGCCAAGATCACACCACTGCACTCCAGCCTGGGCTACAGAGCGAGACTACATTTCAAAAAAAAAAAAAGTAAGAAAAAAGAAAGAAACAGTGGGCTGCTTCATTAGCTCCCCTTTTTAACATTCTAAGAGCAAAAGTATTCAAGGAATAATTAGCTCAAAGGTAGCGTCTGCAGGGTAAAAACTATGAAAGCATGAACAAGGAAAACCTGGCCTGGCGAGGTGGCTCACAACTGTAATCCTAGTCCTTTGGGAGACCGAGGCGGGCGGATCACCTGAGGTCAGGAGTTCGAGAACAGCCTGGTCAACGTGCTGAAATCCCGTCTCTACTAAAAATACAAAACTTGCCAGGCATGGTGACACATACCTGTAGTCCCAGATACTCAGGAGGCCGAGGCAGGAGAAGCTTGAATCCAGGAAGCAGAGGTTGCAGTGAGCCCAGATCGCACCACTGCACTCCAGCGTGAGCAACAGGAATGAGACTTTTGTCTCCAGGAAAAAAAAAAAAAGGAAAACCTGACTCTCCCTCACAATTCCATGTCCTACTAAAAGCTAAAAGAACACTCTGGGGTTGTCTCAGGTGCAAACTGGTGGAAGGAAAAACCTGCACCTCTCAACTAATTCCTTTCCCTCTGTCAGTACATTTTATTTTTCATGGTAGGGAGAAGACTCATTTTGTCAAGAATTTATTGTGCATCAGTAAGTGGATGGGAACTTCATAAATATTATCTGGTTTAATCCTTCCCACAAGCCTACAGAATAGGTACAGAATTCAAATTTTGAGCAGGAATAAAAGAGGTACGTATTCCAAAAGCAGCTATAGGAATTTAAATCAGGATTGGGCCCAAGAAAAACTGTGACTCTCTTCTAAAATCGTGAGACTTCCCTGCATCCACATGTCTTGGGCGGGTTCTAAGAGGAAGACTAAGCACAGCTCCTGAACGTGAAAGGTACAAGCCCAGCTGTGTATGCCACATTCATCTCCAAAGAGCTTAGCCATGGGTTTCAGCTCTGGGTTTGCCACTGTTTTAAGTTCAATGTGTTCACATGTCTTCTTACATCAGTAAAAAAGGCATACCTTGTAAGTCACTGGGTCTCTTCAAACCCTTTCCTTTTTTTTTTAAGAATATTTGATCTAATGTAGCAGGTTAGTAAAGCATGTCAACAAATTTTCATGGCCTGTCCATCTGTCTATATCAAAATAAATTAATTCTCCATAAAGTGCATCGACATCTTAATCTCCCACAAACTGGCGATGGTTAAGGGCAAGAACACAGAAAACGTTCAGTATCTTAACCACTCTCTCCATCACTTCATACAGAGAAACTGACTTGCCAAGTTCCCACACACTCTCTCTTTCTGAATGATGCAATGGAAGCTGTGCGCACCAGCCTTCTCTGCTGACTTAAGTAAATCAGTGAAACTGCCTTTCCCCCTTTCATCACAGGTGCTCAATGTACAACAAAACTCAATTTTTCCATGACTAGTTGAAAGCTCCAAAATTCCTTACTGTTTGAAAGGGTTTGAAAGTGTCCCCTCCTCCCGAACCCACCCCTGAAAGACCCAGGAAGACTATACCCTTACATTAGTAGGGTGACATTTCACAAGTCAGGAAACCCCAACCCTTACAGACAGTCTTGACTAAACAACTATCACATCACAAAGCCTTGACCGCATATACTCCATTTTTGAACCTTTAGCCCACTATTTTTACACAACTCTCTCCTAAGACCCACCAGATGCTGTGTGGGAGAAGAATCCACATCAGTCAATCAAGTCCTCAATGTCACTCAATGCTGAAATGTTAGCCCCAACCCACCCGGCATATTAAATGCATCTGGCTTGGTCAGCCAGAAAACATCCTCACCCAAGGGCGATGCTCACCAGTGGTGTGCTCTTGCTCAGCTCACAGAACTTCTCAATGGTCTGTCAAAGTATTCCTTGATTATTTACATCAATATGGTAAAATCCAGTAGATATAGGATATCTCGCTAAAGCAGTCATGTATGGGCTCTCTGTTCCTATGAACTTTATTAAGGAATTGGAGCTAGAAAAGAACAAAGAGCTTTCTTCATATTTCAGAGCATGGCACAGTCCAGAGAAAGATAAAAAATCAAGCGCTAGCCGGGTGCAGTGGCTCATGCCTGTAATCCCACCACTTTGGGAGGCCGAGGCAGGCAGATCACCTGAGGTCAGGAGTTCAACATAAGCCTGGCCAATATGGTGAAAGCCTGTCTCTACTAAAAATACAAAATTTAGCTAGGCATGGTAGCGCATGCCTGTATTTCCAGCTACTCAAGGAGCTGAGGCAGGAGAATCGCTTGAACCCAGGAGTCAGAGGTTTCAGTGAGCTAGTGCGCCACTGCACTCCAGCGTTGGAGACAGAGTGAGACTCGGTCTCAAAAAAAATAAAGTTAAAAAATAAAAATAAAAGTAAAATAAAGTGCCACCATAAAAGATATGATGGTACTAATCTGGGAATATATCACAGGCTCTCAATTTTTGTTTTTTGTTTTTTTTTTTTGAGATGGAGTCTTGCTCTGTTGCCCAGGCTAAAGTGCAATGGCACCGTCCCAGCTCAGTGCAAACTCTGCCTCCCAGGTTCAAGCAATTCTCTTGCCTCAGCCTCCTGAGTAGCTGGGACTGCCACCACACCCAGCTAATTTTTGTATTTTTAGTATAGACGTGGTTTCATCATGTTGGCCAGGCTGCTCTCGAACTTCTGACCTCGTGATCCGCCCGCCTTGGCCTCCCAAACTGCTGGGATTACAAGCATGAGCCACTGTGCCTGGCCCTGGTTCTCCAATTTTAATGTGCCTAAGAATCACCTGATAGGTGCTTGTTAAAAATGAAAAGATTTCAAAACTCTTCCCCGACAGTCTCTGATGCAGCAGGTCTACAGTAGAATCCAGGAATTAGCAGCTTTAACAAGTGCCACAAGTAATCAGATGCCGGTGGTCCCAGGACCACACCTCGAGAAAGCCCAGCAGAGAGATGAGTGCAGAGAGCCAAGTGAGAGGTGTGGCTGAGTCAGGCCTCTGGAATTCCGAAGTGGTTTTAGCCGTTGTTTATAGTCTATTCCACTGCTCCAGTTGTAAAGCCTGTTCAGTTAAAAATTCACCAAGCACACCACAGACAGAAGTTTGACATAAAAGCCCTGATAACACTAATGGTGGTAAATGGACGTCTTTCAATAGGCACCTGGTTTCTGCCTGGTCGCTTTCTTTCAAGATTTACCCAGGTCCAGCCTCTGTGCTTTGGAGAACAAAGCTCTCATCTTTGGTTACTTTCATTGGAAACAGCATTCCCTTGTCTCCATCAAAATTCATCTAGTTCGTCTTTATTTTCCCTCTTTCTAAATTACGTTAACTACATGAGGTAGAGTTATACTGTGTTATATCTTAAGGACCACATTAGTTTGTTGTTTTTTTTTTTTTCAGGTGAAGCTTAAACAAACGTGAGGCAGAAAAATGTACTGAGGCACTGATGAGAAGATCAAACTCCCTATAAATACATCACACACACACACACACACACACACACTCCACACACACACATACACACCCCACAAACACACCACACACATACACCACACACACATACCACACACATACATACCACACAGGCACATACCACACACACCACACACACCACACACATACCACACACACACCCCACACACACACACCCCCCACACACACACACTCACACCATACACACCACACACACACACAAAGACACACACACACACACACACACACAAAATGCTGGGACCTTCTAGCTCTTTTTAAAAAAAAAAGAAAACCCTGAGGAACAGGCTAACAAAACAGCAATAAAGCTGGACAAACTGGAGCACAAAAAAGTCTAAGTGATATAGAGGTATTATTTTTAAAAGGATTAATACTGTCCTATTAAATGTTTATTAAACCTAGACATTTTGTGAAGTTCTGCCAAAAGCAGGCATGGAACTAGAACCCAGGACTCCAAATTCCCAGCTCTCATGAATAAATCAGGCAGTTTCCCTCCACAGTCCAAAAGAGCTGCAAATATTCTGGTTATGCTTTAACATATGGCTTAAATATTTATATTTTAAGTGCTTTCAGTTTATAGTTCACATTATAAACATTCACTAACATTTAGGCAACTTCCTAAGTAACTCTAACTGCAAGGTCAGACCAAATATACATTTAAGCAAAATAAACATTCCCAATCGTAGGCTATAAATTGTTCCAATATTTACTCGATAACCTGACACCTATATTCATTTGCCTCTCTTCCTCCCAAAATACTGTTCTTCAGGAGTTTTTTCTCTCGTGCAACAAAAGATAGTGTTACTGAGGCCGGGGAGGAAGGGGCAAGGTTTCAAAGATACCAACCTTAGAAAATGAAATAAGCTCAACCATTAAGCTTAATTTTAGGAGAATCTATCTGCTTGATTGGTGTGTTTCATGGCATTAAATTTAATTAATTAATTAATCCAGCAATTACTTGTGTGTTTGCCAGGCAGAGTGCTGGTCTGAATGAACAGAGTCGAGTTGTTGCCTACAATGTTTACATTCTAGGAGACAAGGCAACAGTCAACCAGTTAGCAAACAAATATTTAGTATAACATCAGAAACGTTTAAGTGCTCTGAAGAAAACTAAGGCAGGGAAAGGAGATAGAGAACGGCAAAGTATCGGAGAGACAATACTGCTATTTTAAACAGGGTGGACAGAGAAATCTACTCCAAAGACTGTCAGTCAAATTCTACACTGAATCAAAAAGCGAGAGTAATATTAACTGCACTCTGAAAGTTGCCACCACGCATTGGTCAGTGTGAGAAGCTGCAGGCTGCCTGAACACATGGGAATTAATGAACATCTATGAATTTTAGAGCAAGAACAAAACAAACTCATGAGGCTAACCTGCTCCAGAAGCCGCCAAGCAAGCAGAGGAAAAGACGAATGTGCCCTTCACCCGACCCCACTCACAAGAGCTGGCCAAGATCACTCCCAAGCCCGACATCCATGTAAAGCCCTACCTGAAATCAGCCACAAAAAGGAAAATGAGGAAAACAAGAAAAGAGCACCATTTCATAAATTCCTTAGAGTTATTTTTCAGGGCAATGACTGATCATAGTAATTGACATACCATCAGATTCAAATAAGATAAACATAATAAAGTTTTACAAAGGTTATGCATTCTAATTATAATCAGATACAATGTTTAAATTCTTAATAAAGGAGTGACAAGCTTCAGCCATCAAATTTCTAATGTAAGTCTCTTTAAAACATGCATTCTTAAAAAATGTCAATATCCTATATTGAAGGGCTGGAAGCAACCCCTTTAGAAGTTTGCAAAGAGGGTGAACAAAACCATTGCTATTTTAAAGGAAATAAACATTTGAACAGTTCAAAGCTACAGAGAAGTCATAATCTATTTCAGATTAAAAGACATTAAAAAGTCATTGGCTTCTAGTATCTAGGATTAGAGTTTGGTTAAAGCATCAATCATTCATGCTTTTAATCTAAAACTGGTCCCTGAAAGCTGTAATGAATTAAACAACATACCACCCACAGAATCAATTATAAAAATATACTGTAACTAAAAGCATAATGACTCAATTCACTTCCTTCCTCATTTTCCCATAATTCATTTGACCCCCTTCCTGTCACCTAATCTAATCCTTGGCTGGGTTTCCATTACAATTCTCCCCTTTGTGCTATCTGAAGTCATTGCATTGGCTCCCCCAGATTTAAGGGACAATTCTGTAAATGTCACCACATAAAACTGAATTGCTAAAATGTAAAGTAGACAGTGATTCAATTCATGGCTATGTGTTCCAAGAGCGGAGCAGTGAGATCCACGGAGTCTAGAAGGAAATTGGTAAGTAACTTTTTTTCTAAGACTGTCCAGTAACTAGCTGAAAATATTCCTAAATACAAGTTTTCAAGCCTGACAAACACATCCTCTCCTTCCTCCTACCACCACCTCCTCCATTGCTGTCTAAACAACTGACAACAAAGTTTGCATAGCACATTACAATTTCCAAAGCTTTTTCTCATACAATTAATCTCATCTGATCCTCACAGTAGCCTTGAGAGCTTATAATTACCGCAAGTCACAAAAGCACACTGCCCAAACTAAGACCTGGGATATAGAACTGCACCCATGCAAACTGGCTTTTGGTTTTACCCAATCCTAAACTGTTTGCTACCAATGATGTATTTTAGAACAAAATAATTTTGCCACTGATCAGATCTTCACCAACCTTTTCTGTGAACTTCTCAATTTAGAGACAAGGATACCAACTACCTTGTGTCTACTGTATATTGTAACGTTACTATTTAAAGGCAGACACCTAAATACTTTGACAGTGTAGGTGGTAAATTAACAATTTCTTTCTTTTTTTTTTTTTTTTTTTTTTTTTGAAACAGAGATTTGCTCTGTCACCAGGCGCCAGGCTGAAGTACGGTAGCGCAATCTTGGCTCACTGCAACCTCCACCTCCTGGGTTTGAGCAATTCTCCTGCCCCAGCCTCCCAAGTAGCTGGGACTACAGGTGCCCATCACCACACTCAGCTAATTTTTGTATTTTTAGTAGAGACGGGGTTTCGCCATGTTGGCCAGGATGATCTCCATCTCTTGACCTCGTGATCCGCCCGCCTCAGCCTCCCAAAGTGCTGGGATTACAAGCGTGAGCCACCGTGCCCCACCTAAATTAACAATTTCATTTGAATCTATACTACTAATAAAGAGAAGGATCCAATCTTTGGTCCAAGGTCACACACAGTTAATAGCACTCCTTGTATAAACCTAGGTCTCTCTGTCTTCTATACTCAACCAGAAGGCTAATCTAGCTGATGATTAAAGACGAAAGTGTAGAGCAATACCACCCCAAGGCAAGGCTTTGACTGCTAAGTTGATTCATAACCCATCTTTAAAACTACAATTTAAATGGGTAAGAATGGAATACACCTAAAGCAACTAAGTTTTAAGTCTCTTAGATGCTCTGCTCAGTGGCCATAGTAGAACCTAAATGGCATGCAATTATTGCTGGTTGAGTAATTATTTCAGCAGTTTCTTGCCTACCAAACAAAATTAAAATCACATCTAAGAAAACAATAATGCTTCAGGGTGTTCCTCTCCTTCAAGAAACTTATAGTGATCATCTGACCTCATTCAATGGAAATGTCTGTTTCTCTCGCAGGTTGTGTGTGCTTTCACATCCGGGAGGAGGAAGGTAATTATTATAAACATGCTCTCGGTCGGGCGTGGTGGCACACGCCTGTAATCCCAGCACTCTGGGAGGCCGAGGCAGGCGGATCACCCGAAGTTAGGCGTTCAAGACCAGCCTAACCAACATGGAGAAACCCTCATCTCTGCTGAATATACAAAATTAGCCGGGCATGGTGGCGCATGCCTGGAATCCCAACTACTCAGGGGGCTGAGGCAGGAGAATCGCTTGAACCTGGGAGGCAGAGGTTGTGGTGAGCCAAGATCGTGCCACTGCACTCCAGCCTGGGCAACAAGAGCAAAACTCCGTCTCAAAAAAAAAAAAAAAAGAAAAAACAAAAAGAAAACCTCTCTACATTTGTATAGAGCTTTATCACTGACAAATGTATTACATTATCCCATTTGATCTTTGCAGTAACCCACTGTGGCGGGTAGTATGGGAAATACCACATTTTCACAAATAATTAAGTGGAGGCTCAGAGAGGTTAGGTAGTCTGCCCAATGTCACTAACTAATGGCAGAACAAGGACACAAATTCAGGTTATCTTGTCTTTGAGCACTGGGCTTTTGTGCACCCTATTACTTGGACAGAAATGCATCATCTAAGGAAATGTCCTCACGGCCCCTGTATGTCAGTCTTCAGTAAACTCATTACCAAGTACACTAGAAAGGTTTTCTGCTCTGTCTCCAAACTGTTTCTCTCTTATCCTTCCACCAAGATAACTCTGACATATTTTGTCTTACTCTTAGAGTGATGAGAGAAAACACTACAAAACTGTGCACAGATGATCTCAAATCCCCAGGCTCTACAGAAAAATAGAATAATCCACAAGACCTGTTTGAGGAATCCATCAATATACTTCAGAATTAAGCTGGTCAAGGGAGTGAACCTGTCACCATGCAGGTTTGTTGTAGAGCAAAGGAAAGGGAAGAATAGAAGGTCTCGGGCAGAAGAGAGGAAGAGCATAGAACCCGGGAACGTGGGAGCAACTGGAAGCCCAGGCTATTGACCAGAGAACTGCGGGATCTACAAAAAGTTGACAGTTCCTCTGTTCAGCCATTTGTTGCAGAACGTTATCTACACCCATCAATTGGCTCAATCAATTTATCTAACAGTATCTCTCAAGTCTAGCTCTTTTTTGAGATATTCTTGTTTTTTCAGACGGCATCTTGCTCGATCGCCCCGGCTGGAGTGCAGTGGTGCCATGTAGGCTCGCTGCAACCTCTGCCTGCTGGTTCAAGCAATTCCCCTGTTGCAGCCTTCAGACTAGCTGGGACTACAGGAGCACACCACCACACCCAGCTAATTTTCGTACTTTTAGTTTAGACAAGAATTCACCATGTTGGCTACAATGGTCTTGATCTCTTAAGCTTGTGAGACGCCTGCCTTGGCCTCCCAAAGTGCTGGGATTGCAGGCATGAGCCACCGTGCCCAGCCAAGACAGTTTTCTAAAATGTTATTGATAGCTACTTGAGTCGTGCTTTGCATAATCTTTCTTTTAAACATAGATTTTTTTTAATTCAATTAGAAAATGGGGAAAAGACATGAACAGCCACTTCACCAAAGATGATATATGGATGGGCAACAAGCACAAGAAAAGATCATTAGCTATCAGGGAAACACAACAAAATCTACAATAAGATATTCCTTCACATCTACCAGAATGGTTAAGATAAAAAAATAAGCCCAGTACGGTGGCTCAAGCCGTAAAACTCGCACTTTGGGAGGCTGAGGTGGGTGGATCACCTGAGGTCAGGAGTTCAAGACCAGCCTGGCCAACATGGTGAAACCCTGTCTCTACTAAAAAAAACAAGAAATTAGCCAGGCATGGTAGCATCATCTATAATCCCAGCTACTCAGGAGGCTGAGGCAGGAGAATCACTTGAACCCAAGAGGCAGAGGCTGCAGTGAGCCAAGACCATGCCATTGCACTCCAGCCTGGGTGACAGGACAAGACTTCGTCTCAAAAAAAAAAAAAAAAATAGCTGGGTAAGGTGGCAGGTATCCATAGTCCCGGATAGTCAGGAGGCTGAGGCAGGAGAATCCCTTAAACCTGGGGGGACAGAGGATGCAGTGAGCTGAGATTATGCCACTGCACTCCAGCCTGGGTGACAAAGTGAGACTCTGTCCTCGCCCCCCAACCCCCTAAAAAAAGTCAATTACAGAAAATTAATTTCCAAGGTATAAAGATAGAAGGTGATTGGCAGGAAGAAAGTGGGTATAGCTACAAAAAAACAATAGGAGGGATCCACGCTGAGACAGTTCAGCATCTTCACTGTGGCAGTGGATACACAAACCTACATATGTGATAAAACTGCACACAACTGAATACACGTGCACATGCAAATGAGTACAGGTTAAACGATAGAAATCTGAGGAAGACTGGTAGATTGCAGCCGGGTGCGGTGATTCACGCCTGTAATCCCAATACTTTGGGTGGCCGAGGCGGTGGATCACTTGAGGTCAAGGGTTCAAGACCATCCAGGCCAACATGGTGAAACCCCATCTCTACTAAAAATACAAAAATTAGCTGGGCATGGTGGCAGATGCCTGTAATCCCAGCTACTCAGGAAGCTGAGGCAGGAGAATCACTTGAACTAGGGAGGCAGAGATTGCAGTGAGCCAAAATAGTGCCACTGCACACTAGCCTGGGTGATAGAATGAGACTTTGTCACAAAGAAACAAAAAAAAGAGATTGGTAGATCAATATGAATATCCTAAGTTATGATATTATACCACAGTTTTGCTAAATGTTATCACCAGGCAAGACCAGGAAAAGCTACATTGTTGCATACAACTGATATAAATCTACCATTATCACGATTAAAAATTTAACTAGCAAACAGATCAGTAACAAACATTTGCGACTTTAGCCATTTCAAAACAACAATTAACGTTACCTTCTTTCTTCTTTGAAACAGGACCACTCTTTTTCCTACACCACTTCTTACAATACAGCTTCCATTACATACATTGTGAAAAACTATTCAGTTTAAGCGTATGCATGAAGGAAGCCTTAAACAAAAGAGGATGGATTATGAGACTTCATTTACCCGAAGCCCTAGAACAGGCAAATCTAATGGACGATAGGGAAAAAAAACAAAAAACAAACCAAAAAAAAAAAAAAAACAGAACAAAACAAAACAGGTGGCCTGTGGAGGCTATGTTCTATATTATGATAGGAGTCCCAGGGACACAAGTATGTGCATGTGTCAAAACTCAAGGAATGCCGTGGCGGGGGCAGTGGCTCACGCCTGTAATCCCAGCACTTTGGGAGGCCACAGCAGATAGATCACCTGAGGTCAGGAATTTGAGACTGGCCAGGTCAACATGGTGAAATCTCATTTCTACTAAAAATACAAAAAATTCACCAGGTGTGGTGGCAGGCGCCTGTAATCCCAGCTACTCACGAGGCTGAGGCAAGAGAATCACTTGAACCTGGGAGCCAGAGGCTGCAGTGAGCCAAGATCACACCACAGGACTCCAGCCTGGGCGAAAGAGTGAGACTTCATCTCACACACACAAAAACAGAAATACACCAATAAGACTTGTATATTTCATTGTATGTAAATTTCACATTTTAAAAAACTAAACAAAAATTAATTTCAGCTTAAATTACTGACTTTATATCTGGTACATTCTTTCACTGGAAGATGCTGTGCAGTAAGATACAGTGCTTTGGCTCTATCCAAAGTCACCAAACTAAATCATAGCGGGGGGGAAAAAAGTTTACAATTATTCCATCTCTTATGGGTTCTTCTCAGGGAAAGGAAATAGCAATCAACAGAGAAACCATGAAGCAAAATTCATATAAAAAGTATCATTAAATAAAACTAAATTAAATTAAAACAGATGTAATTAGTGCTCTCTGAAAGTAATTTTGGCTAATACTTTGTTTACATGCAATATAGATGTAGCAACTACCGACCTCAGGCACTTTTAGCTGCTGTTACATTAATTATTACATGTGCTTTTTATATTCCAGCTCTAAATATTCTTTATAGTCTGACTAAGGTCCTCCTGCCAAGGTTACTTCAAATCAGTCTCAGAACCCACAAAAGAAGAAGAAAAAAAGCTTATGAAATCCACATACTGATACAGATTTGACATTTTTCTTTTCTTAACCATGATTTCATTCTACTTAGGATATGCGTTTATTTTGGTAAAATTAAAAGAGAGATGATGGGCTGTTCTTAATTACAACCATATGCAGTGTGCCCAACCTTTCCCATTTAATAGGCTTACACTGCAGAGACACGTTTGCTTAATTGGCCAGGCAAGTCAAGACGCTGATGAAAATTATTCCTTGACCCTACCAACGATTCATAGAGAAGGTAACTTCCATGCTACAAATTTCCAGGGCGTACTGTTCGTTTTGGTCCTAAACTTCTCATGGTCCAGGTTCCACCTCTGTTTTTGTTTTAGGTGAAAACATTCTCAGATTGGTGGCTACAGCCCCCCCCCATAAACAGTCACATCCTTTCCTTGGTGAAGGAAGGTTTTCTCCTAGTTTGCTTCTAGACGTTACTATTGGTTTGAATCTTCACCCTTACTCCTTCCTTCTCCTGAGACTTTGGTATCACAAGCCATCTTCCATAAAATCTAGCACACCCTTGTTGCTACACAACAGGCCACAGAATAACTTTATTCATGAATATGTTTCAAACTCTTCTTGTATAAACGCTGGTTTAAAAAACAGCC
Organism: Cacajao melanocephalus; assembly: GCA_963573385.1. NCBI lineage: Eukaryota > Metazoa > Chordata > Mammalia > Primates > Pitheciidae > Cacajao > Cacajao melanocephalus. Next base: position 2,234 of record CAUYLG010055111.1, on the reverse strand, counting down.
TGGGCGCAGTGGCTCATGCCTTTAATCTCCGCACTTTGGGAGGCCCAGGCAGGAGAGGTCGGGAGTTAGAAACCAGTCTGACCAACATGAAGAAACCCCATCTCTACTAAAAACACAAAAAATTAGCCAGGCGTGGTGGCACATGCCTGTAATTCCAGCTACTAGGGAGGCTAAGGCAGGAGAATCACTTGAACCCAAAAGGCGGGGGTTGCGGTGAGCCAAGATCGAACCATTGCACTCCAGGCTGGGCAACAAGAGCAAAATTCCAACTCAAAAAAAAAAAAAAAAAGAAAAAGAAAATAAAAAACAAAAACTGGCTGGGTACAGTAGCTCACACCTATAATCTCAGCACTTTGGGAGGCCAAGGCAGGCGGATCATGAGGTTAGGAGTTCAAGACCAGCCTGGTCAACATGGTGAAGCCCATCTCTACTAAAAATACAAAAATCAGCCAGGCATGGTGACACATGCCTGTAATCCCAGCTACTCAGGAGGCTGAGAGAGGAGAATTGCTTGAACCTGGGAGGGAAAGGCTACAGCAAGCTGAGATAGCACCATTGCACTACAGCCTGGGCAACAAGAGCGAAACTGGGTCTCAAAAAAAAAAAATAAAAACAAAAATCCCTGTGTGAATCTTGAAGCAATTTGAGTCATTCCTTCCCAATACAAGGCTTACATATGATAAGAACTGGAGTATTCAAATCACGATGCGTCATGGTCACAAACTAGAATGAGAAACAAAAGAATCTTTTTTCCTCTTTCTCTCCTCTCCCTCCCTCCCTCTCCCCTTTACGAACACCTCTAAATGCCCTTGGACTGCAACTACATTTTTGAAAAGCATATGCCCGTTCGCAGGAGGTAAAAGAGTACATTATACCATGAATGTTTATTTTTAAAACTCAGCATTTTTTCAGGGCTGAAAATCTATTCAAAAATCCCTTCCTCCTTAGGCTACCAAGCTTTATTCGGCCAGGGAGCCAACAAATGCTGATATTTCAAGAAATCTAATCTCTTAATGACCAGTGTCAGAGAAAGAAGAAGCCCTGTGAAAGAGTCATCTTGAAAGACGCTTAATCTCAGGTACATGTGAATCCATCAATGCAGGCACAGGGTCAGGACTGCCACCAGCACTGCCCAACTTTCCGGGATCTGTCTGCTGCAGGTGTTCTCCTCCAGAGGACGAACTGTCTCTTCCATCACACACTCAAATTTTGCACTCCCAAATCCTCCATCACAATAAAGTACACTCCATCTCCAAGGATAAAACCTCAGCTTCTGGGTGCTCCAAACACAGCGAGTCACTCCAGCGCCTGCTGATGATGAAGTTAAAACAGAGGGCTGCCGGGTGAGGAGGAGCTCAAGGTGGACGGGGCCATTCGCAGAGGACTACAAGAAGGTCTTAGTGTGGGGCTGGATTTTGTCAACGATTGCAAATGTGAAATTCCAAATGGGGGAAGGAGGGCAACCTAGACATGTGCAAAGTAAAAAATGAAAACTAATACACTGTGTGCAGAAGATCGCCAACTGAGTCACTTGGCTTCAGCAGAGGTTTTCAAGAACAATGGTGCTGGCAAATAGTATAATAAAATAGAGGGAGAGATAACGTTTAGGGAGACGTTTATTCATCCATTCATTACGTCTTGAGTGGCAACCCTGCATATGTGACAATTCTAAGGTGCTGCAGAAAAAAATGAGAAAAAACAGAATCTTCTTTCTCAGAGGAAATCTAACCCTCAGCTAAAGAATTGATTCAAGGACAGTCGCAATGGCTCACACCTATAATCCCAGCACTTGGGGAGGCTGAGGCCAGTGGATCACAAGGTCAGGAGTTCCAGACCAGCCTGGCCAACATAGAGAAACCCTGTTTCTCCTAAAAATATAAAAATAAGCCTGGGGCAGTGGCTCACGCCTGTAATCCCAGCACTATGGGAGGCCAAGGTAGGCAGATCACGAGGTCAGGAGTTTGAGACCAGCCCGACCAACATGAAAAACGCCATCACTACTAAAAATATAAAATTAGCCAGGTATGGTGGTGCATGCCTGTAATCTCAGCTAATCCAGAGGCTGAGGCAAAAGAATTGCTTGAACCTGGGAGGTGGAGGCTGCAGTGAGCTCAGAGGGCGCCACTGCACTCTATCCTGGGCAACAAGGGTGAAACTCCATCTCAAAAAAAAAAAAAAAAAAAAAAAAAAAAAAAAAAAAAAAAAAAAAAACCTGGGGTGGCAGGGGTTGCGAA
>CAUYLG010055109.1:0-40493 GCA_963573385.1 Cacajao melanocephalus | reverse complement strand
AATATATACACATTATATTATATATTATATGAATAATATATACATTATATATTATATAAATAATATATATACATTATATATTATTATATATAATATATGTTATATAAATGTTATATAAATTATATATAATATAAATTAAATAAATAATATAAATAAATTATGTTTATTTAATAAATATATTTTAAATATATTTTAATATATTTAAAAATATATTTATTTAATAAAATATTTATATTTATATAAATTAAATTTATATTTATAAATTATATTTATAGATTAAATTAAATATAAATTTAATATAAATTATTAAATAATATAAATTCTTAATATAAATTAATATAAATATTATTAAATAATATAAATTATATATGATATATATCATATATAATTGCATTTTAGGTTTTGGGGTACATGTGAAGAACATGCGGGATTGTTGCATACATACATATATGGCAATGTGGTTTGCTGCCTTCCTCCCCATCACGTATATCTGGCATTTCTCCCCATGTTATCCCTCTCCAACCACCCGCCACTGTCCCTCCCCTAGTTCCCCCACACAGACCTCAGTGTGTGATGCTCCCCTCCCTGTGTCCATGTGTTCTCATTGTTCAACACCTGCCTATGAGTGAGAACATGCAGTGTTTGATCGTCTGTTCTTGTGTCAGTTTGCTGAGAATGATGGTTTCCAGGTTCATCCATGTCCCTACAAGGGACATGAGCTCATCCTTTTTTATGGCTGCATAGTATTCCATGGTGTATATGTGCCACACTTTCCCTGTCTAATGTATCATCGGTGGGCATTTGGATTGGTTCCAAGTCTTTGCTCTTGTAAACAGTGCTGCAGTGAACATTCATGTGCATGTGTCCTTATAACAGAATGATTTATAATCCTTTGGATATATACCCAGTAATGGGATTGCTGAGTCAAATGGAATTTCTGTTTCTAGGTCCTTGAGGAATCGCCACACTGTCTTCCACATTGGTTGAACTAATTTACACTCCCACCAACAGTGTAAAAGGGTTCCTATTTCTCCACATCCTCTCCAGCATCTGTTGTCCCCAGATTTTTTAATGATGACTACTCCTCTTGAAATATCAAAGTCTTAGATGGTATTTTCTTCCAGATGAAGACTATTTTGTCACCTTGAAAATCTTTTATTTAGTGTAGCCAAACTTGTCAGTTACATTAGTTAGATCTTCTGCATAATGTGCTACAGCTTCTACAACAGCACTTGTTGCTTTGTCTTGCACATCTATGTTATGGAGACAGCTTCTTTTTTAAAATTTCTTAAAGCAACCTCTGCTAGCTTTCAGCTCCTCTTCTGGCACTTCCTTATCTCCCTCTACCTTCATAGAACTGAAGGGAGGGCACTGCTCTGGATTAGGCTTTGACTTAATGGAATGTTGTGGCTGGTTTGATTTATCCAGACCACTAAAACTTTCTCCATATCAAAATAAGGCTGTTTTATTTTCTTATCATTTGTGTGTTTACTGGAGTAGCATTTTTAATTTTCTTCAAAAACTTTTTCTTTGCATTCCTAACTTACCTGTTGGACATAAGAGGCCTAGCGTCAGCCTACCATGGCTTTTGCTAAGCTTATTTATTTCTAGCTTTTGACTTAACGTGAGAATTGTGTGACTCTTCCTTATACTTGAATACTTGCAGTCTATTGTTGGGTTACTTATTGACCTAATTTTGGTATTGTGGCTCAGAGACACCTGAGGAGAGGAAGCGAGATGGGGGAATAGCTGGTCAGTAGAGCCATTGGAACACACACATTTATTGAATGAGTTTGCTGTTTTTTTATGGATGCAGTTTGTGGCTCCCCCCAAAAATTATAATAGTAACATCAATGATCACTGATTATAGATTATTATAACAGATATAATAATGATGAGAAGTTTGAAGTATTTTTATGATTACCAAAATGTGATATAGGGACACAAAATGATAACATGCTGTCAAAAAGTGACACCAATAGACTTGCATGACACAGGGCTGCCACACATTTCCAATTTAAAACAATGCAATGTCTGCAAAGCACAAAGAAGTGAAGTGCAATAAACTGTAATCTGCCTGTACATTGTTGATTTAAATGTAAATTACCACAGCCTAATAGAAAACTTTATGGAGGTTTTTACATAAACAAAAATAGAACTACCATATGATCCAGCACCCCCACTATTGGTTATATAACCAAACAAAAGGAACTCAATATATCAAAAAGATATCTGCTGTATACTCCTATGTTTATTGTGGCACTATTCACAATAACCAAGATGTAGAATCAATTTAAGCATCCACCAATAGATAAATGGAAATGGGTAAAGAAAATATGTGCATGTGTATATATCGTTCACATATACATATGAATGATAGTCCTAACATTTGTGGCAACATGGGTCAGCATATAGGTCATCTTCTTAAATGAAATAAGCCAGGCATAGAAAGACAAATACTGCATGATTGCACTCATATTTGGAAGCTAAATAAGTTGATCTCATAGAAGTAGAAGTAGAATAGTGGTAACTAGAGGCTGAGAAATGTAGAGATAGGGATGGATTGGTTAATGAATAAAACGTTACAGCTAGATAACAGGAATAAATTCTAGTATTCTGTAGTACTGTAGAGTGACTGTATTTAAAAAAAATTCTTCTATATTTTCAAATAGCTAGAGGATTTGCAATGTCCCCAACCTAAATAAATTTTTATTGTTTGAGGTAATTGGTATGCTAATTACCCTGATTTGGTCATTACACATTGTATACAGAAAGAAACATCACATCATATAACCCATCAATATGTACATGTATTATGTGTCAATTCAAAATATTCTAAATGTTTTAGTTAATTATATGGAGGAGAATATATAATTCTTCTTACATAAAAATTTTACTTAATAAATATAGAAGGATGAAGAAAATAGAAATCACCACTAAGCAAACAACACAATATTTTCTGCATGACATATTAGTATTTTAAAATTATTGAGCCAAAAATTAGAGAACAAAAGAGATTTGTCTGCTGTTAGAATTCTTCTCACAAAGTATTAACTAATTATAAAAGGAAAACAGTAACATTACAGTAAAAAAATCTGACAAACACCATCTGAACCCAGTGTTTAAACTATCATCAGTAATAAGACATATCAGCATTATGTAGTTTCTAATATGATGCGATGAGAAGGGCCTATCACCTTTCTAGTATTATTTTCCACAAACCCATGATCTTAAGTGAATCACGATAAAACATCAAATTCAAATAAAGGGATGCATTACAAAACATTTGGCCAATAATATACAAAACTCTCAAGGTTATGAGAGTCATAGAAAGTGAGAAAATGCCAAATTTTGAAGAAGACTAAAATGGCTAAATGCAATGTGGTAATCTGGATTCAATCATGAAACAGAAAAGTGACAATTTCAGAAAATATGGTAAAATATGAATCATTTATGGTTTAGTTAATAGTATTGTACCAATATTTAATTCTTCGTTTTTACAGTTTTACAATGGTTATGTAAAATACTAACATTTCTGGAAGCTTAGAGAAAGATATTCATGAAGTCTTTGCACTATCTTTTCAAATTCTCCAACAAATCTGCAAGTTTAAAATCAGTTTAAAATAAATTCCTTTTTTTAAATAAAAAGGAATGGATGTTTTTCCTTATGATGTTTGATTTGCATTCACATTATCTACAGAAAACTTTTTATTCACTAATATTCAAAAGTAGCTTTTACGAATATAGTGTTTTAGAATAGTTGTAACTAATTTGGTTACAGAACTAAAAAGCCCACATTTCCTGAATCAGTCTAATTGACTACAAATTAATTTGTAGTGAAACTGAGTAAAAACTCTAGATGTAATTCTTTTAGAAAATGAATTTCTGGGTTGTGCACTTTCCAATAGCCACCTCTATCTCTCTCCTTCTACATGGTGTCTTATGATGATATATATAACCAAGAGAATAATAACGAAATTAGTGTTAGCTTACCTGGAAAAGGAGAATCCTCGAAAAACACTGCTGGTATATTTGTTCAGATTCCTCGCTCTGTTATACATAGAGTAAAAACTATATTTTTCCAAGGTGCAGCATGGTAAAATTAAACTAAAATTCTATGTAAATTAAACATTTTTATTTATAAATTCATTTTTTCTCATGTATGTTATACCAGGAAACTACATTCTAAAATTATTCATGGCTAATGTAAATTAACCTGAGGTTATTTCTAATAACATAAAAAAAAAACCCTCTTTAAATGTCCCTCTTTTACAGCAGAAAGTCAGAAAGGTCATAAACCTTGGAATAGCAAAGTTTGACATTGGTAAAGATTTGAGAAAAATATTATGCTTTCTGAATAAGTGCAATTTTGTAAAAGGAAATAGTGTGTGGTGAGTTAGAAATATTTTTTCTAACTCATCACACACACACACAGTGATAGACATTCATATTTACTCCTTGATTCAATTAAATTTTATGCATTTGGTGAACAATCCGTTATTATTTTCCAGATTTCCACAGATACGGATTAAAACATAAATCACATTTTCTTTCAGAAAAGGAAAGTGGGTCTTTCAGGAATTAGCTTGAGAGAGAATCACATTATTATTATTATGTAATTAGAATTATACAATTTCTCTTATAAAATTTAAGTAGTGACTTAAAAAAAATCATAATGAGAAAAAAAGTTAAATCCCTACATAAATTCCAATTATAAAAGGAACTCAATATAGCAATTCAGGAAGAAATCAGAGAAATGGGACTGAGTTGTGGATGAGTGTTACTTAAAACAAAATATATTACCTAGATTAGGCTGTATTAGTCTGTTCTCACACTGCTGTAAAAACTACCTAAGACTAGATGATTTATGAAGAAAAGAGGTTTACATGACTCAGAGTTACAGAGGCTTAACAGGAAGCATGACTGGGAGGCCTCAAGAAACTTACAATCATGGTGGAAAGTGAAGGGGGAGCAAGCGCATCTTACTATTGTGCAGCAGAAGAGAGAGAGAGTGTGAAGGGAGAAGTGCTACACACTTTTAAGTCATCAGATCTTGTGATAACTCACTCACTATCACAAGAACAGAAAGGGCAAAATCCACCCTCATGATCCAATCACCTCCCACTGGGTCCCTCCCTCAACTTTGGGAATTACAACTTGAGATGAGATTTGGGTGAGAACACAGAGCCAAACCCTGTTACAGGCTCACAATCCACGAGAAACTAAAATAAGAAGTATACTCTTGCTAGGGTTTGTTTGTTTGTTTGATTGTTTTCCTGAACCATGTAGATGTGAATTCAGACAAATCTCCTATGGGTGTAGGATTATAATATTTTCTATTTAATTTTGTTTTACTAACTCTCACACATGTAAGTACAGTTACTTTACAGTTATAATTTACATTTATCATAGTTTATTCTAAATACCAAGCTCTGGTTTTGCAACTTGAGAAAACGCCATGAGTTTTTACTTGGTTAAAACCAAGAAACTTGTACAAGCATTTTAAAACAAATTAATATCTTTTTATAATCTGTCTTACAAAGTTTCAACAAAAGTTTATTCTCAGTGTTATTGTTCAAATTTCAACACTAAAATATTCTAGCTGCTTGTTTCTTTGTTGTGGAGATTGTGAAATACCATTGACAGATTTTATTGAATTGTCTATAATTTTGCTGCTGAGTTATTTTTCCTTTTCTAAAAATAAAAATCAGTTATTTGAGAGTCTTTTACTCTATTGTAAGTTTCTCCATAAACACTTACCTTTACACATTTTATTCATTTATATTCTAAACTCTTTTTAAAATTGATCTATTAATATAAATGGAAATGTTCACCTACTGCTAGCATAATCACATTTAACCAGCTTTATTATAACATTGTCAAAAATACTATTTGAAATGCTATTTTATATAACTATCATAATTTTCAGAGATATGTTCTTGTTCCTGGTGCCAGTCTCTGATTTATTCCACGTTTGCATGGGTCCTTCGCTGATGAAACTATCAATGCCCAAAGCTATCCTTATTTATCCTTATCCTGTGTTCTTAACCTTGGTCTCATTTGTTCAGAACCAGTTCTTACTGGTCCTGGATGCCATTATGTTTCTAAACTCCAAATCAAGTGATATCTAGTCAGTTTCTTATGCAAAACTAAGAGCCTCAAAACTGCTTCTCTATTTTGCTAATGGGAAAAGCCATAGGCTGGCCCTCTTGTGTCAGGTAATGAGGTTCTCTGATATGTCAAAGCTTTTGACTAATTATGTTAAAAAAAAAAACTCCAAAAAATTAGTTAATATTATTGTCTGCTTTTGTTCCCTAAAACAGGGTTTTCCAATTCTTGGCCAACAGACCAGTACCAGCCTGTGGCCTGTTAGGGACCAGCCACACAGCAGGAGGTGAGGTGTGGATGAGCCAGCATTACCACCTGAGCTCAGCCTCCTGTCAGTTCAGTGGTGGCATTAGATTCTTATAGGAGGGTGAACCCTATTGTGAACTGTCTGTGCAAGGGATCTAGGTTTCCTACTCCTTATGAGACTCTAATTAATGCCTGATGATCTGAGGTGGAACAGTTTCATCCTGAAACCATCCCTCCACCCCTTCCTGTTGCCAAAATGGGTGGGGACTGCCACCCTAGAACCTTTCTAGGATGAGAGATGTATCTTGAAAACTTTGTTTTAGGATCATCAAGTTTTCTTTTTTCCTTTCCTTGTATCCTCTTACGAGAAGATAGTGCTATTTCTCATTCCCAACCCTTTAAAAAATTCAATTCCACATACTTTATTTGCTTAGATTAGAAAAGTGGGTTCAATGACATTTTGAACATATTTCAAAATGATGTTTTAAATAGAGATTTCTAAATCAAATTTACTTTCTGTAGATTACTTGGTTCACAGAGGCCCATCCATGGTAGTCATGAATATAAAGGGTCCAGCTCTCATTGAACTAATAGCCATAAGTCTTGAGGAAAAAGGAGGCAGAATACAAGAAGTAAAAGAAGAAGAAGGAGAATAGGAAAGGAGAGGAAAGGAAAACAATTGATACTTTCTAATTCACTCTGAGAACATTTTTTTATTCCTAAGGGTAGTAGATCCTGTATAATTAATATGGATTTAGCACAGATATTAACCATTGTATATACTACTTTAAAACAAATTGTAGTTAGAAGCTAGGATCCTGATTGACACTTTTAATTGGTAGTGTCATTTTCACAGCTGTGTTTCCAGTATTAGAGTGAGAGGTAAAATCCAGAACTTCACAGTTTATTGCATACTACACTTGGAAGCAGTCAGAAGCTGTTCACAGTCAACATGATTGAATAGGGAGGAAATGTAATACTCAAATATTGCAACTTGTAATTTATAATTTTAAATCTCTCCCTTTTATTTCGTATAAATTTGTCTTCAGTTATCTTGTAGTTTACCTTGATTCATTCTTTCCATGAAATGCCATCTGTGATCTTGTTCTTGTTCTCTGACTGAAAGGTCTTTGCCCATGCAGTCATTTCTTATTTCATTTGTTTTACTGGGATTGTTGAAATGACAAGTGCTAGCCAGCTTCTATAAAATTGATTGATAGGAAAATTATGAAGATGACTTCAACCAGCATAACTCGCTAAAATAACTCACTAAAATAACTCTAGTGTCAAAAGATCTTAGTAACGTCCTCTAAAAATTTGTTTACTTTAATAAGTTTTATCTTGCATTTTTTAAGAAAGTAGAGCTAAATTTAGAGGACTAACACAAAGGTTTTCAGCTTTATTTATGTATTAAAACAAATTTCATCTTTAATGTGAACTATAGCAATCTTAAAAAGGCAAAATAATCATACATAATTATAATCCAAACTCAAATATTTAGTCAATAAGAAATATCACATATGTAAGTTTAAGTTGAATGTATCCCAACACAATTCAGGTTATTGTTTGTTTTTCTTCTCTTTGAAATTTATTTTACTTTTTTTTTGTTCTAGAAATAGTTCTGAATTAAAGAACACAATTAAATAGCAACTGTATTCTCAACGAATACAATGTGAAAAAAATTTCATAGTCCTCCAAAATACATGAAACACTGTGATTGCTTTATTCTCAGTCACTTTAGAGCAGCTCATATGAATCTTCTGAAAAGATCATTTCCTAAGTATAAAAGTTAAATTTTGTTGAGTATATAGCCATCCCAACTTGTGTCTTCTTTTTTCTTAGGGATGGGGGATTCTAGCTATGTTGCCCAAGTTGGCCTCTAACTCCTGGCATCCAGAGATCCTCCTGCCTTGGCTTCCCAGTAGCTGGGATTACAGGCATGAACCACCATGTCTGGTTCCAACCCTTGTGTCTTAAATAAATGAATATTGTTTTGCTACAATTCTGTGAGTTCACTGAGAAGTTCTATATCGGGCAGCTCAACTGATTACTGGTTAGCAGGCAGCTTGGTTGGGGCAAGATGGTCTCAAACATATGATGCCTCAAACGTGTGGCAGCTGACTCAATGTCAGCGGGGTGGTGAGGGTGACTTGGCTAGTGCTCCTCATCATGCAGAGGCAGTTCGACTCATCACATAGCAGAATTTTAAAGAGTTCCCAGGAAGAGAGAGATCAGGTATGATGCAATCCACTAGCACTTTTTCTTCCTCTGCCTATGCCACACTTACAGAGATTAAGTCACATGATTAAGTCATGAGTCAATATGATAATGGGACACAAGGGCAGAATAGAAGGGTGGGTCATTATGGCCATTCTGTAAATCTATTTTTATGTTCATTGGGAGATATAAAATTGCTAAAGGGATTCGCCAATTCATTTATTTATTTAATAATTTATCAAAATTTAAAATATTCTTAATTGTAGCATATAGCCTGGAGGCTGGGGTTTTTAGTACTTTTATTAACTTTTCGAAAATTAAGGCTCACATGCCAAACAATAGCAATGTTATAGATGACAGATCTCTTATTCTCTAAATACAATCTTCATTCTACAAGATCCTATATGACTATAATTCTAACATGGTTAAAAAATGAACTCTGAACTTCTTCAGCTAAAGGAGGATGTTTAATTCCATTAAAGTTGCAATAATGCCCATACAATTGCCTAATGAAATGACCATTTCAAGATTAGATGCAAACAGTTTTTCAATTGAAATGGTTCACACAACTCCTTTCTCTTTCCTTTGGCAAAACATGGGCAAAATAACAGAGTAGAATATTCATTTATAAAGGACAGAGCATTTTAAGGGTCACATGAAGCAAGAGAGAACAATTTTTTTAACTAAGAAAAACCTTGAACAAATACATAGACAAAGAATTTTAAAATAATTATTTTATTCCTGGACACACACACTATATTTCCCATACGTTTTGCTTATGCAGCCAAGTTCAAGTCTCCTAAATGAAATGTAAACAAAATTTATGTATGCCATTTCTTGCCCAAGGCTTCTAGAAAGTGAATGAAAGATGTATGAAAATCACCGATTAAAAATGAACATTAACACTTTCTTATTAAATAAGCAATATATTGTACTTGGGAGTATTTGTTATTCAGCCTTGCTCACTCTCATAATAAGTAGTTCAATGGAAAGAGTTCAGAATTGGAAATCAAGATGATAGTCTATTTCTATCATGATTTCATAGCATGTCATAAAATTCTTACCATTTTAAAATTTTGTTTTCTCACTTATAGAAGTTGAGTTATAAATGATCTGTGAATTCTAGTTTAAAATAATGTTTGAAATGGCTTCACGCATACTATTAAACCATGAATGTATAAAAATAATGTTTGCCTAGCATATAATATTAACATAGAAAACATATTATATGATATTAAAGTTGAATTTATTCCAATGCAAATATTAGTATAGCTTTAGAGAACATTGTGGGGATAAATGACAAATTTCACTGCTAGTGCTGAAGCTTAGATGTTAAGCAGAAATGTTTTTACCTATTATTTATTTTATTAGTAGTATTTAATAATTATATTAATGCACCTCAAATCAATAAAGGCCATATATAACAGATCCACAGCTAGCATCATAATGAATAGGGAAAATTTCAAAGGTTTTCCTCTAAGGTCTAGAATAACAAAATCTAGAATAACATAATATCAAAACTTCTATGTAATATAGTACTGGAAGTTCTAGCTAGGCAATTAGGCAAGAGAAAGAAAAGGCATCCAAAGTGGAAAGGAAGAAGTTAAATTATCTCTGTTTTCAGATGACATGGTCTTATACATAGAAAACCTTAATGACACCACCAAAAAAAAAAAAACCTGTTAGAACTAACTAAAAAATTTAGTAAACTCGTAGGATACAAAATCAACATATAAAAATGAGTAGTGTTTCTATATACTAACAGTGATGTAACAAAAAAGGAAACAATCTGATTTATAGTAGCTGGGATAAAATAAAATACTTAGGAATCGAGTTAACCAAGGAGGTGAAAGATTTCTATACTGAAAAGTATAAAAAGATGAAAGAAATTAAAGAAAACACAAATAAATTGAAATCAATTACATGTTCATGGATTGGAAGAATTAATATTGTTAATATGTCCATACTACCAAAAACAATCTGCAGGTTAAATGCAATGTCTGTAAAAATGCCAATTAAATTATTCAATGAAATAGAAAAACAATCCTAAAATTTGTGTAGAACCACAAATATCCTGAGTAGTTTATTAGTATGTTCTCATTTTGCTAATAAAGACATACCAAAGACTGGGTAGTTATAAGGAAGAGAATTTTAATTGACTCACAATTCTACATTGTTTGGGAGGCCACACAATCATGGTGGAACAGCAAGGGATGTATTATATGGCAACAGGCAAGAGAGACCTTATGCTGGGGAACTTCCCATTATAAAACCATCAGATCTCCTGAGACTTATTCACTATCATGAGAACAGCACAGGAAAACCCACCACCATGATTCAGTTACCTCCCACTGTGTCCCTCCCAGGACATGTGGGAATTGTGGGAGCCACAATTCAACATGAGATTTGGGTGGGAACACAGCTGAACTATATCAATAGTCAATACAATTTTGAGTAAAAAGAAGAAACAAAACTACAAGTATCACACTACCTGACTTTAAAACACACTACAAAGCTATAGTAACCAAAAGAGCTTGGTCCTGGTGTAAAAACAGAGGCATAGAAAAATTGAACAGTATAGAAAACTCAGAAAATTCACACATTTGTTTTCAACTGATTTTTGACAAAGTTGACACAAACGCTCAATGGGGAAAGGACTGTCTCTTCAATAAAACGTGCTAGGAAAACTGGATATCCACAAAAAAAGAATGAAGAAAAAAAAAGAGGTAATCTGTATAGAACTAACAAGTAATGCAATTGAATTGGTAATTAAAAATCTTCTAACAAATATAAACTCAGGCATAGATGCCTTTATGACAAGCCTTCTCCAACTTTTACAAAACTTAGAAAAGGAAGGGACTCTACAAAGTTAGTATATATTACACCATTATACCAAAACCAAAGAAATAGTAAGAAAACAAAACAGGTGCAGAATAATACATTTTAGACAAAAATTCTCAACACAAGATTAACAAACCATATCCAGCAACATGAAAAAAGTATTATACAACATAGCAAATTGGAACTTATCTGAGAAATTCAAGATTGGTTTAACATATGAATATAAATTATTTTAATGTACCATAGTGAGAAAAAAAACAAAATCTGAATAATTATATAAATAAAGACAGTTTTATGAAATCAATACCTTTTAATGATAGAAAAAGTCAACAAACTAGGAATAGAAGAAAACTTCCTTAATGTTTTAAATGGCATGTATGAAAAACTCTCGACTAGCTAAGTGTGAAAGGCTGAATACTTTCTCCAAGAGATTTGGAACAGAATAAGAATTTCTCTCTTTTCACATTAAATAAGAAACATAAAATAAAAGTCACCCCGATTGAGAATGAAAATGTAAAACTATTTCTATGTGCAGATAAAATGATTTCAAATAGAGAAATTCCTTTTGTGGGGGAGGTTGGAAGGAGACAGGGGCTCATTTCCATTGTCCAGACTGGAATGAGTGGCACAATCATGGCTCACTGCAGCCTCAATTTCCTGGGCTCAGGTAATTCTCTCACCTTAGCCTCCTGAGTAGCTGAGACTACAGACATGTACCCCCAGCCCCAGCTAATTTTTGTATTTTTAATAAAGATAGATTTCATCATATTGCCCAGACTTATCTCAAACTCCAAGGCTCAAGCAATTCAAGCAGTCTGCCCACCTTGGTGTCCCAAAGTGCTGAGATTACAGGCATGAGCCACCATACCTGGTCACAAATATAGACATTCTTAAAAATATTCAAATGTATAAATTAGTTCAGCAAAGTTACAGGATAAATTTAAATACAAAAAATTCAATTGCATTTCTTTACACTAGCATGAATAAATTTAATAAAAAAAATTATTTACAAAAATTCCTGAGTGGAATTGCTAGGTAGTATACTATGCACTTGTTTAGCTTTGTAAGAAGCTACTCTTTTTCATGTAAAATATTAGTAGGTTACATATTATTACTATTAAGGACCTATGACATGCTAGGCTTACTTCAAGATACACTTCTAGGAGCTTGAACAAAAGCAATGAATAAAACATACAACATTCCTTTACTCACATAGCACTCTTTATTTGTGAGAAGACAATAACAAAATAAGCAAATAAAATATATCAAATGTTTGAAAAATGTTAAGTCAAAAGCACAATACAGAAAAAAATGGACAAAGGGAATAAGAAATGCTGGAAATCAGAACATTCTTTATAGTAGGATGGAGGAAGATCTTTGGGAGTGGAGACCTGTAGAAACAAAGCTTGAGGCTATTTGGAGGAATCACATTCTCAGTGTTCCTCATCAAATATGAAGTACATTCCTTAGAGAGCAGCAGAGACCACCTGGCCCACAGTAATTCTAGGTGTCACAAAGTTTTACATTTTAGTTTCTTTTAAAATTAGAAGAAAAAATGAATGTAATTAAAAGAATATGTAATAATAAATCCAGCCTGGGTTATACTCATTTTTTCAAGTAAAATCATGAAAATATAATTTTAATGTTTTTTTTCTTCTGTAAAAAGGGGCTCATGACGACAATTAATCCTATGTGCATGAAATTGTAATGCATCCCTGATAAGAAGCAGAGTGAATGAGGGAGGTTGAGGTACAGGTAAATTCAAGTAGCTGTGGTGTTGGTGAAAAAGATCACAGAGGTCTTTAAGGTAATATGAATTATATTCGGGGCGTTATTGTGAGAGAGAGAAGAGTCTATTATAGAATCATAAGCATGGCAACATTTTAGAAGGATCATTATTACTGCTCTGTACAGAGTAGATTGAGAGGACAATGGATTTATTGAAGATATTGACAAAATCAAAGTGAAACTATCCTCAGCAGGATGGTTCTAGCAGAGAACATGTGAAGTGATTGCATTTATAACTTAGAATCAACAGGATTTGCTAATGGATTGTGTCTGGGGCTATTAAAGAGAAAACAGACAGATGTTCTTTACTCTATTTTTAAAAAAATAATAAAATAAAACTGTGATCAAATGCTAGATGTCTACTCTTAAATTCTGCAGTAAAAGGCGACAGCTTCTTTCCTAAAATCTTTAGGTTTAGCAGTAGCTTCCTTTTCTACCTCCCGACAAATGAATGTAGAAGTATAAAATAAAAGTGTGATAGTGGCTGAGTTATGATACTGCAAACAGTGCATAAACCTTAGATATTTTTGTTTCTCCATTCAGGGGGCATTTTTAGGGGATGGAGGTATGTTAAGACCATTAACTCTTTATTTTTCTATAATAATGTTAAAAGCAGTTACAGTGAATATCAGATGTCAAAATTAATGTTTGATGCCAATGATTTTCAAACATATACGATGCCAACATTGCAGAGAGAATGAGAGTTTTGAGAATGATGTGCGTGGTAGGCACTTTCCAGAGAAGGTATTTGGTAGACAAGTTGGTGATGGGAGGAAAGAAAGGAGTGTCCCCTAGAACTGATTCACAGACTGCCTGATAATGTCTAAAACATATACTGAGGATGGGCTCTGCTCCATTATAATTCATGACTCATTGTCAGTAAAGAATGTAATTTGATTTGCTTTCATAATAAGTGATTCTTTGATTCATCTTGTTTTCTTCTTATTTTTATTATTCTTTTTGGTAAGAAATAATAGTATATACTATTATTAGTGAGTCAGTTTCACTAGGGAAGGAAATGTCTGGAAAAGAAATGCTACCTCCCTAAAATGAAGATCAAAGTTATAACTGTGGCTTCATTAACAGAATACTTAACCAGCTGAGCCACAAAATAGACTCAGTTTTGTTGTAAAACCTAAGAATACAACCGGAATGACACCTAAATCTTAAAGTTTGCTTTAATAACAGGTAAGAATGTGAGGTAGTTGTAGCATATAGGAGATTTTGTCAAGAGATTATAAATTTACATTGTTTTCTGCTTAGTAATGTGAATACGGGGGAAAATTATCCAAGGTTTGATACTCTAAAGCCTAATGATATCAATAGGTCATAGGAATTTTATTATCTTATTGTAATTTTACCTGTTGGTGATAATAAATGAGGACATTTTACAATACTGGGGCATTCAGTCTTCTAAATGAGATAGCTTCAAACCAGTTGCTGCCTTTTAGGCATGATTTTGCTACAGGATAGAGTTGGCTTTAGTTTCTAACTTTTCTCTTGACCTGATTAGCTTAACTCAGTATTCAAATTTTATTTATTTATTCATTACTTATTCCTGTCAGTTTTCCAAAATGATTTCAGATAAGCTTAACTGAAATGGCCTTAACAGAACCCTAGGTCTTGCTTCTGTTTTTAATTCACAAATCATTGACAGTTCTGTATAAGATGGCCTTATCAGAGCTCTAGACATTTTTGTTTTATAAATTACATTTGTATTATTTATCCTGAAATGTTCTCCATGCAAATCTACATGCAATTTGATGTTTCATTGGAACTCTTGGATTTACATGTTATGCATATCAGTATTTCTCATTATTTGAATGTTCTTATCTATCTGCTACCAAGAAAGAAAATATTCCTTAAAAATGAAATATTAAAAAATGTTTCTGATAAAAATTATTTAGTAGCTAAAATGTTAATTTACCTTATTTAATTGGAAATGATTCTGAGAAAGAAGGAAAAATTGACTATAACACCCAAGATAACATCTGAAAATATTATTTACTAGAATAAGTGTATCCCTCTGTGAATTTAGACAGGTGGAGTTGCTTAAACTATATTTGTGTTAGCGCAGTGGTTCTCAAACTTTAACCTATTTTAGAATCTCCTGCAGAGTTTCTTGAAACACAGATGCTGGAGTTCACATTCAAAATTTTTGATTCAATAGATCTGGGTTGGTTTTGGGAATTTGGTTTTCCAACAAGGTCCCAGGAAGATGATGCTCTTTACTTAGGCATCATATTTAGTGAACCACTCATATAGAGATTATAGCAATGCTTACAATTATTATATAGCTTTATTATCTTTTCATAAAGAAAGGCACCAGCTGTAAATTTTAATTTCAGTCATACCATCATATAACACTATATGCAAGCTCTTTTCAAGGTCAGTCTATTGTCGGTGGCTAAATTCATATGTTAAATACAAAGCATATTGTGTCTAAGACACATATTGCACACAAAGAGAAAAGACTTGTCATGACAGGTTTTGGATGTTTTATTGTGCTTATTCTAAGTAATGTAATTCATTTTATCATATAAGCAAAACCAGTTGACAGTAGGTAAATTAATAGATAATATTAAAAAGTTATACAACCAAGTGTATAACTTCTCCACACTTCCAAACATAATTACTTTAAATGTTGTCATTTAACATTACATAATTTGCATGTGTATATGTATTTTTACATATATTACATTGCATATTATTCTAACCAAACTTATGTTCTTAGCACACTGTAACTATTTAATTATATTTTCCTGCCAAAATATATATATTTTTTTCTTTACAGACAGAGACAGAGTCTCACTCTGTTGCCCAGGCTGGAGTCCAGTGGCATGATTTCAGCTCACTGCAACCTCTGCCTGCTGGGTTCAAGCAAATCTGCCTCAGCCTCCTGAGTAGCTGGGACTATAGGGGCGCACCACCATGCCTGGTTAATTTTTTATATTTTTAGTAAAGATGGGGTTTCACCATGCTGGTCAGGCTGGTCTTGAACTTCTGACCTTGTGATCTGCCCACCTCGACCTGCTAAAGTGCTGGGATTCCAGGCATGAGCCACTGTGACCAGCCCAAAATATATAACTTTTAAACAGTTAAATAGTGATTCATCATAGTAATATATGAAAATTATTTCTCTATATTTTGGAAATTAATATTTACATTATAATTAACACTTTATAGAACACTTAATTTTTATGTTTTAAATTAACACATAGTAATTATAAATATTTATGGGGCACATAGTGATATTTTGATATATACCTTGTATACTGATCAAATCAGGGTAATTAGCATAGCCATCAAACATTTACAATTTCTTTTTTTTATGTTATGTAAATGTTATTGTTATAATACAATTTTTTTGTTATACTTTAAGTTCTGGGGTATATGTGCAGATCTTGCAGGATTGTTACAATTTCTTTGTGTTAGGAACACTCAGAATTCTCTCTTTCTAGCCATTTGAAAATATGTAAGAAAATTTTAACTATACCCATACTACAGTGCTAAAAAACACTTGAACTGATTCCTTCTTCTAGCTGTCATTGTGTATCCTTTAACCAACAACTCTCTTTCTCTGACCCCTGCTTCCCAGCATCTGATAACCACTATTTTACTCTCTACTTCTATGAGATCAACTTCTACAGCCTCCACATATGAGGGAGAACATATACTATTTATCTTTCTGTTCCCACGAAACACTTAACATAGTGTCCTCTAGACTCGACCATGTTGTCACAAATGACAAGATTTCATTCTTTTTTGGGGCCAAATAGTATTCCATTGTGTACAT
The DNA here is from genome assembly GCA_963573385.1 of Cacajao melanocephalus. Taxonomy (NCBI): domain Eukaryota; kingdom Metazoa; phylum Chordata; class Mammalia; order Primates; family Pitheciidae; genus Cacajao; species Cacajao melanocephalus. The sequence goes on along the minus strand of CAUYLG010055109.1, from coordinate 23,497 downwards.
GTACCACATTTTCTTTATCCATTCATGTGTTGTTGGACACTGATTCATTCTATATTGGCTATTTGGAACAGTCTCTTAATTATGTACTTATTGCTATGCCTGGAAAAATATCTACAAAATGCTTCAGCTCTGTCTAACCTAAATGATTTAAGCAAGACCCTTCTGGAGTCTAAAACTCTCTGTGAATCAAAATATGTTTTTGTAGTGTGTTCATGGGATTATATATGATGGTTTAAATCTCTTGCTAGTAAGTGCCTCTTTCTATCTAAGATAAGATTTCCAGCCATGCAATAGCCATGTCAATTTCTGAAAAATAATATTATTTCTACCAATCAGTGAATATTTAGTACAGTTCTGCTACTCAAAACAGTTCCTCCATCACAACCTGGATACCATGTGTCTTAAGGAAATTACATTGCCACTTAATATTTTTTATTTATAATACTTTCATTGAAGGACAGATAAGGTACACATTACCAGAAGGCCAGGGATTTTTGACAATGAGTCATGTTAGGACCATGTCAGAAACAACTAATTTAGCAATACCTCTGGCATGCGACATGCATTCTAGCCACATGCTTTTATACTCATGAGGAATGAGAATTTATATATACTTAAAACTGGATTGTTTTTGTTTTTCTTATTTAACTCTTGGCAAAATCTTATTTTCTACAAACAAAATGTTATATATTTATAGCAAATTTCTTTCAACTCAAAACTCAACATGACCCCTGCCCTACTTCTTTTATTATACCCACTGAATTAGACAAAGACCCTCTCTGTTATTTGCCCTGATTTCATTACAACAGTGATGTTTCTTCTGATGAACTTTGTCCTTAAGAACGTGGAACTGGTTTGAGAACCAATATAAGAGCATCAGGACTCATCTGACACCTTTGTTTCCATCTAAGCTCTGTGAAAAACAAACCTTGAGCAGCAACTGGCACACATTAGGTATACAACCAATATTTGTTAAATGAACAAATAATTTAAACACTATTAAAAGTTAGCAGATGTTTTACTTTTAACAGAATTAAACTTAGTTTCCTTTCTAAAAAATCATAACCTGTTATTAACTAGATTTAAAACATTATTGCAATCCTATTATAGAAAATTTTTTCCCAAAATACCTCCACTATCTAAACTTATCACTAGTGAACACATATCAACAAATATTTTGTCTTTGTTTATCTTAGCAATGCTTCTCTTTCCTCTTGATACCACTATATAAGAAGGTACTCGAAAATCTCGTCTAGCCACTCAGTCTAGGATATGTCTCCTACCTTCTATATTAAAATCTTTCCAACGTTTTGTAAATCTCGTTTGTATATTAATAACACCTGTCTAGATTCTATGTTGTAGGACAGATGCGTTTATTGGATGGTTGGCCTGGTTCCTGATTTCAGTTTTGCCCTGAATGCTGTGTCTCCTTATCCACTTCAGTCCGTGAATCTGCAGGGACTGGGCCATTTGTTGCCAAAGATGTTTTGGTCTGCATCTTTCACTCTAGGCTCCCTCTCATCTCAGAGAGGACAACTTTAACCTTCAGTGAACATTAGGTCACTTGGTTTTCAAGCCACTGTTAATTTATATAGCAATTTTAAAATTACATATTAGCTGTTCTCACTCACAGGCGGGTGTTGAACAATGAGAATACAGGGATGCAGGGAGGGGAGCATCACACGCTGGGGTCTGTTGGGGGGCCAAGGGAGGGACAGCAGGTTGGGGTGGGGAGGTCGGGGAGTGATAACATGGGGAGAAATGCCAGATGTAGGTGACAGGGGATGGAGGCAGCAAACCACATTGCTATGTGTGTACCTATGCAACAATCCTGCATGATCTGCACATGTACCCCAGAACCTAAAGTACAATAAAAAAAATACATATTCCCTGAAAGAATTTGAAGTACTTTACATAAAATACCTATGTAAATACATTTAAAAATACAGGTTTGATGTATAATCCAAATATGTTATATAACTCTCAAATTTATTTAACATTAAAAATAACTTAATTCCTGTCTTTCACATGTAAAATTCATAATGAACACTGGATATTGCTTGCTAGAAAAGAGAAAGGTTGACTTTAAAGAAAAACATCATCCAGTGATAATTATAACACATTTTAAATGTCTCTGTGTGTCTATGTTTAATATTATAATAGCATTTATAGAAAAAAAACAGGAACAATTTAGATGTGTTGAAATTTCTAGGTTTAAAATAGTAGTGATCCTTCTGTCATAAAGCATGTGCCGTTCTTTAGCAGTGGGCATAAAAATATTGCCTGGCCACATAAAATTATTCTATTTTGAAAGTATAACGTTCATTTCGGTATCCGAACTTCAAGTGCAGGGCTTAAGATTATTTTGTCATTTTCAGAATAAATATAAAATTCAGTTGGCTTACATCCATATTTCCCCCAAGACATGCAAAAGAGTTCAAATATGAAAACTGAAATAACACTCTATTTAAATTTTTGTGAGTTAATAACAGCAGGAGATTAGGGAGGAATAAATACTTTGGCCAAATGCTATTGCTCTGTTGAAGTTTTGTTTTAATGGAAGTTTGATTTTTTTCTACTGGTAAATTATGTAAGAACCAGGGTTTAAATCTGAGCCCTGACACTTATGAATTACTTTTTTAAATTTTTGGTCTCACTTGTGTATTTTTAAGAATGCAGAAAATAAATTCCTACTTCATGGAATGTGGTGAAGATTAAATTAAAAGTTACATGAAATGATTTTTCTAAATAGCATAAAGCATTAGTTATAATAGTATTTTTTCAATATCTTATTTTATTGTCATCTGGTCTTACATTTTCAAGCAATGTTACTAAAGCTATTTCTTTACAAAAAGCAAAATATTTGCAAACAAGCAGAGAGAAAAATAATTCCAAAATTTTGAAGAGGAAATGGCATGGGATTTTTGAGGAACATGTGTAAATTTTTCAGTCGAGAGAGAAGAGGCTATGAGAGGAACTAGTCTGAAATACAGATAGGAAGGGAGGAGCCTTTCTCTCAGGCCCATTGATGAGTAAATATTTTCCACATAGACATTGCATCTACCAATTCCAGAAACTGTGCCATATATTATTTTTCCCCTACTCCTGGAGTGTCAATGGGTCATCTCTCCCACTCTGAGCCTATGATTGTCTCAACCAAAATTCATTAATTACTTACCTTTACATAGAATCTACAAAGAAAACATTCGTTTCTCATATCTCCAGGCAGCTGCCACATTTTAATTTAAACTCCATCATGTTAATTAATGCAATCTAAATGTATGGCTTCTAAAAGCTCATCTCTATGGGCATCTCTTAAATTTAAACTTTTCTAGTATAAGAATTTAACTTCTAATTATCCTAACATTTTCACAACTACAAAAATCTCACCTTGTATGTAGTAGCTACATAAGATATGGTTATTAAATTGACTTTTAAATTTTGCAAAGTATATTACTGTTTATATTATATATAACTAGTAAATTTTATCATTGCTATATCATTCAGAGGCATACACCATTTATCTTTACAATTAGTGGAATAGAGTGAGATTTTGAAAGGTACATTTGGTGATGTACAGTATATGCTAGAATTTCATAGACTGACATATATACATAAATTATGAATATTCACATGAGTTACAGAGCAAAGGTCTGTAACTTATGGAAAGAGACTACAATTCTGTGAGAGGATCATTAGCAAGGTCACTTGCTTACAAAATGAACCACATCTACAATTAAACTTTATCAGGACTTTAAATAAAAATAAAACTGACATTTTAGTCCTAATATTTTTAACTTCTTTATATTTTAATGAGTTTTGAACTTATTAAATGCTATATGCAACTTATATATGCTCTATGCTGGCTGCATTGAACCACAACATGAATAGATGAACTTAGTGCCAAAAAATATCAGTTTCTAATTAGTGACATCAGCTCTAACTTTACAAGGGAAAGATAAAACAGAACTCAAAATTAAACATTTTTTAAAATATGAAGATTCTTAATACATATCATCTGAGGTTCTGTTTAGTAGTGGCACAAAGGGCTGCTTATAGAGGTATGTGTATACTCCTAGAAGGATGTCAGATAATGTTTACTAATATGCAATAATATTTTGTTGTTGCAAGAAGATATAGATATTTGGGGGTTTGTGAGTATATATTCTATGAGCATATTAAATCTGTATTCTAACTTTTCAGTATTAGGGGAAAAATTAGATACTTATATTTTTGCATGGTATATTTTATGTCCAACTAAATTTAGATTCACAATCCAGTTTAAACACAGACTACTTGTCTAGTAGTGAGCAAATCAGGACAATCACTTGGTCTTTCATATGTAAATTAGCAACAAAAAATTACTTAGTAGCTCTTCCTCATAATAAATGAAATAGTTTGTTGAAGGCATGTAAAGTCACTGGTGCATAATAAATGCTACATTAAGTATTATTATTATTATTATTTGAACTGTGAATGTTGTTACAAAAATATGAATGCTACAATAATAATTTAAATAGACAAAAAGAAATAAGTCCCAAAAGATTACATATAGCAGTTACATTTTTCTGAAAATTCAAAACAAATAATGCTAAACAAGATATTTTTTAAAACAATAAAATTCTTTATTAAAACACAGACATTAAAGCAAGTAAATAAGAAGATAATCAATTCAGGATTATGTTTATGTGTGGGGATATGGGGATAGAACAGGACAGGAACATACAGAATATGTAAACAATTGCCAGCATTTTAGTCCACAGATGATATAACTAGAATATCGGCAGTAATTGTGATTTAGTCTGTTCCGTTTACCTAAGTTCCATGAAAATTACAAAAGAAATATAATTAAATTGCTATGAGGGAAAATGATATAAAAAGCGACTGGAAGAGGAATGGATAAACATATTTTAATATGTCTCATGAAAGAATGAATTCAATATTATATCCACATGATAGTTGTTGAAAACTCTCTTCAAAAGTCCATAAAAAGAATATTGTAGCTCATTGTGCATAGATGAAGATATTCTATGTCAGTTACCTGGATGTTCAGAACCTGACCTGATCCAGGCTAATAATATTTTTTGGAATTTGGATTCCTAAGTCTAAAAAGCTTAAAAAGAGGGTGATGTTCAACTAAAGATATCTTGTCATAAATGAATATATTTCAGCAATTGTAATGCATTGCTTTAAGATAGTTCTTATCCAACAAACCATATGAATGACTCTGAACCAAAGGATTTCTTCTAATAACAACATAGTTTTACTGAACTTATTTTATTACAATATGTGCTATTCTTCACAAATTATTTCAAGTAGGGCATCCTATTACCACAAATAGGTACTTTGTAGCCCAGAGGATCATTTTAAAATTGGTATATGGCATGTATTTTAAGAATGAATGATGACAAAAATTATTTTAAAAGGTTTTCCTTTTTAAGATCTTTATTTTGCAGGGTTTTTTTCTTTAATCTTTTAGCTACTGACATTTGAAGCCGGAAATTATTTGTTATAGAAGACCATCTTATGCATTATATGACGTTTAGCAGCATTTCCGACTTCAATCCACTAGTTCCCACCAGATATGACAACCAAAAAATATCTCTAGATATGGCCAAATGTCCAGTTGCAGGGAGAAATTGCTTTTATCCTAATTGAGACCAACTACTATAGTGATTAGATGATCAGGTAAACATGTTCAAGTACAGAGAAGAAAAAGAGCCAAATATAAATGCAGTTATAAGGTTCAGAAAAATGGGTAATATAGGGTTGAAGAAAACATAATATAGATTTTTTCCCTAAATTTCTGTAACTTACACTGCTAACTCTAGACATGGCTCCAAAATGAAGTATGATAGAGAAAAGAGTTAAAAAGACAATTTTAGATAGATAAGCAGTGAACTATAGGGCACTAGTTTCAACCATTCAGAGCTCATTTTGGGTGATCTACTCAACTGAGATGAGATGTGGCCCCTGGAACTAGAACAAAGTCCATTCGCTTCCACTGCCAATTACTTTGGGTCGCCCTTCTCTGCTCCACCCAGAGTATTATTTAGCATAACATAACTATTTTTGAAAAGTTATGGCTTAGTTTTTAGATTAATAAGCACAACTCAGTTTTATATCAGATAAAAAATTACTCCAGAAAATAAAAATAAAAAGAAACCCTCTAAATAAATTTAAAAAAATAAATAAAACAAGATCAGAGTATGAAGAGCTCCTCAAATATTAGAACATTTACTTACACAAAGATAAATATTGGACACCTATGCTATACCAGGAACTAATCTATATGTGGATGTATAGCAAAGAACAACAACAACAACAACAACAAAACCAATCTATTTACAAAACATACTGTTCCTGTAAAGACAGACAAAAAAGTAACTAAATAATATAGTATAATAGAATGTGTTAATAGCTATGTAGAGAAATAAAGCAAAGGACATGAAGTGCTAGGGTAAAGGCATCATAATTTTAAACAGAGCATTTATAAAATCACCCACTAAGGAGTTAGTATTACACAAAGACCAGAGGAAACTGAATGAGACAATCATGCATTTATTGGAGGGAACAGCCAGGGCAGCAGTTTATTATTAAAGTGCACCTGGGATATGCAGAGACCAGCGAGTAAGGCAGAATTGCTGGAACTGACAGAACATGAGGGAGGATAGTAGATGATTACATCACAGAGGTAACTCTGGTGCTGTGAAGTTTATTATAAGGATAGTGAGCTTTTAGGTGGGGAGAGTGGAGGGTTTTAAGCAAAGGTTGAAGATCTGATGTACATTGTATGCCTCATCTTGGCTGCTGTTCTGTTGATAATAGATGGAGTAGGGGTCATGGTCAGAAACAGGATTACTACTTCAAGAAGTATTGCAATAATCAAGTGAAGCATTAAGGAGGCTTACATCCGAGTTGCAGCAGTAGGGTGTATTAGTCCATTTTCACACTGCTGATAAAGACATACTAGAAACTGGACAATTTACAAAAGAAGGAGGTTTAATTGGTCTTACAGTGGTCTTACAGTGCCACGTGGCTAGGGGAGCCTCACAATCATGGTGGAAGGCAAGAAGGAACAAGTCATGTCTTACATGGATGGCAGCAGGCAAAGAGAGACTTGTGAGGGGGAAGTCCTCTTTATAAACTATCAGATCTTGTGAGATTTATTCACTATCACGAGAACAGCATGGGAAAGACTTGCCCCCAGGATTCAATTACCTCCTCCTACAACATGTGGGAATTCAAGATAAGATTTGAGTGAGGACATAACCAAACCATATCAGAGGGTAACAAGAAAATGTTGAATTCTGGATATATTTTTTAAAGTTAAGTCATTTATCTGCTGATGAATTGGATGGGGGATGTAAGAAAAATAGTTGACAAGGAAGACTCCAAAGTCTGTGGCCTTACTATTAAATGGAGTTGACACTGTCAGTTAGGGAAGATAGCAGATGAAGCATATTGTAGGAGGAAGAAGAAGCCTTTAGCCTTTGGTATATATTAGAAATTCTTGCTAAACTTCCAAATGTAACTTTCAAGGAGGTTGTTCAACATAAATCTGCTTGTCAGCCTATAAACTGCATTTAAAGCCAAGGTCTTGATGGGATAACAAGTAGATGGGAGAGTGTGCAGATGGAGAAGATGTTTAGGAATTGAGCTCTGGAACGCTCCACCATTATACAGAGAAAAGTAAGAAGGAGGAGAACCAGATCATGTAGTGTCTTAACAATGAAGTGAAGGAAGTGCTTCAATGTTGAAGAAATGATAAACTTTTTCAAATGCTGGTGATAGTTTATATAAGATAAGGAATGATAAATCAACTTTAGATTTATATTTTGGTAGTCTTTGTTTAGCCCAACATTAAGATTACATTTTGTTGTAAGTGAAAGCCTGATTAAAGTAGAATTGAGAAAACGGGAGAAGAGAATTTGAACACAGTGAACATATGTAATGAATTTGAGGATTTTATTCTAAAGGGAAGCACAGAAATAGAACAGTTGCTGAAGCAGAAGTGGAATAATGAAAGTGATTCAAGACAGAAAAAAAGAAATGGAAAATGATGGAAATGACTTAGTGGGTAGAGAAAAATTGATTATGTGGGAGTTAGAGGGGAGAATTCTGGAATAACGTCTCTAAATAAGAAAGGAGAGGGAATAGGATCTGGTTCCTAAGTGGAGAAATTTGACCTAACCAAGAGCAAGAACATTTATATTCTTAGTTACTAAAAGAAACAGAGTAAAAAGGGTTCAGGAGCATGTACAAGTGTGTAAATAGCTGTCATATGGAAGATTGAGGATATTCTCTTCTAATTGTTTCTCTTTTCTTGGTGAAAAGTGGAGCAACATTATTGAATTGGAATGAGGATGAGAAAGGTTTTGATGTCCTGAGGAGTGAAGAAGTCAGAATTGCCTGGAAGAGGAAGACAATGACTGATTAGAGAAGTGTAGTGGGATTGCTGGACAGCATAAACCAGCTCATGGATGCTCTAGTCACAGCTCTCTATTTTTCAATCATCACATTCAGTTCCATGGAAAATGTCTGGAGTAAATGACGCTTTGTATCAAAACAAAACAAAACAAAACAAAACAAAACAAAAAATGGCTTAACAGTTTTCTTCACAAAGCTAGGAGGGGCAAGGAATTAAGGGAATGTGCAAGGCATAATGATAATGATTGACTATGAACTTTAAAATGAGGGAAGAAAGAGAGAATGTGAACCTGTATATAGTCTACTACATTTTACTTTGGGACCATTTCATGTTTGTGTTCCATTGACTACTTATATTTAATTGACTCTGGATTCAATTTTCTTTTCTTGATATATATATTTATTTTTCTTGAACACTGGATATTGTAGAACTCTGGATTCTATTCCCTTTCTTTGAGTGTCTTGATTCTTATTAAAGTGGATGTTTATCTACTGATTATTCATTTGAATTTCTGTAAGCATAATTTTCAATTTTTTTGAATAGATAGCAATCATTTGTCAGGTATTATGTGATAAAAGGTTTTTTTTTAATTTATATATATTTGCAGGGTAAAAGTACATGCATGTATTTGATCATGATAAGATCAGGGCTTTTAGTGTACTCATCACCAGAATAGTGAACTCTGTACCCAAATGGTAATTTATTAATTCTCAGTTCACTCTCACCATTTGTAGTCAGTAATATCTGTTATTCTACTGTTTATGTCTATGTGTACCTGTGGTAAGCTTCCACTTGTAAGTGAGAACATGCAGTATTTGACTTTCTGTTTCTGAGTTTATTTTACTGAGGATAATGGCCTCTGTTCCATCTAGATTGCTGTAAAGACATGGTTTTATTAGTTTTATGGCTGCATAGTATTCCATGGCTTATATGTACCACATTTTTTTATCCTATCCTCGTTGATAGGCTGATTCTTTAGTTTTGTTATTGTGAATAGTGTTTCAATAAACATACAAGTGCAGGTATCTTTTCAATATTATTTCTTTTTCTTTGGGTAGATACTCAGTAGTACCAATGCTGGATTTAATTATAATTTATTTTTGGTTTTTGGGGAAATCTCCATATTGTTTTCCATAGAGACTGTACTAATTTACATCCCCACCATCAGTATATATGGAGTTTCTTTTCTCCACATCCTCACAAACATCTGCTGTTTTTAGATTTTTTAAATAATGGCCATTGTGACTGGTGTAAGATGGTGTTTCATTGAGGTTTTAATTTGCTTTTCTCTGATAATTAATGATGTTGAGCATTTTTTCATACATTTATTGGCTGCCTGTATGTCTTCTTTTGAAAAATGTCCATTCATGTCCATGGCCCAGAAAAAAAAAATAAATAACCTAATTTTATGGTTTTTTAGTGTCAATTTACAGAGCTCATTATATTCTCCAAGCTATTCAGGACTAATTTTTCAAATTCTGTTCCCCATAGATAACTTTTCAAAGCCTTGTTTTAAGCTCTGTTAGGGTAGATCTAATACAGTTTATACTCTGGGAAATCCTTACTTCTGTAGAGAAGATTTGCTCTTGTTTTAATTGGTCTCTAGAGGTATTCAGGAGGTGATAATGAGATCTCTCCAATCAGGCAGGACCAAAATTTAAGTGTTCCTAAGATAGCTCCCCACTCTGCCCTCAACCTCATAGCAGTTACTATGGATTCTATTATCTTTCCCAAAGAAAGCCTTGGGAAGTTTGCTCTGTGCATGTTAACTCAGCCCTCAGACATAACTGTGAACACCATACAAATATTAATAATAATAATTTAATTATTGTCACTTGAATGAGTATAAAATAATATTTTATGATACTTTAAGTGATTTATTAGTTATCAATATAATGTATTTTTATTTGGGATTTTTAAATTTTATGTTATTGATTTTTGGATCAGAAATATTTTACATTTTATAAAAATTGGCCAAATATTAATTGATTTTTTATTGTATTATACTCAACTAAATGAGTAAAATTATGTTAGGACTAATGTCCACTGATAAATAACAAAAATGCTTTTATGAAAATAATTTTTGGATAACCAATAATTTTCTACTTACATTTAGCTTCATTTCAATACACATACTCTTTCTATTAAAATATCAACCAATAATTTATCTAAAGCTTAACCACTTGACTGCTGGTTCCAATTACTTCAATAAAATGTTATTAAATCAAGAGAACAATTAAAATAAAGTATAAAATGTATTTACAGGTTTTAATATTTTATATTTACATACTGTGAAAATCCCAATTAATACCTGTTCACCAATTGTATAGTTTTAACTCTTGAAAAATATACTTTCTGTTTCTGAGTTTATTTTACTGAGGATAATGGCCTCTGTTCCATCTAGATTGCTGTAAAGACATGGTTTTATTTGTTTGTCTCTCTCTATAATCTGACAATCTTTCTGACAAGTAAAGCATGTGGTAGATTATTGTTCTAATGTAATCTTAATAATAAATCTGAATGATTTGTACACTTTTTACATTCTCTTGATAATTATAAAATTACTCATTTATATTCCATTGAAAGATTTTACAAACAAGAAATAAATTTGCCCCAAAATGAATGTAAGTATAAAACAAAATTTTATTCTAAAGATGTATATAGATATTATAAATAATAACCAAATATTTCTGTAACATAGCCCACCAATAGCTAACTTGCCACCCAGTCAGTAATAAAAATTTGAAATTTATTTTCTTGACTTAGAAATTAAACATAATTTATTTCTGGTTTCGTTTCTTTCTAGCTATAACTCATATTCAAAATACTGTCCCTCCTTGTCTTCCTTCCTCCCTTTCTTAATGTGGCCTCTTCCGTATTTTCCTCTTCTTTTTCTTTTTTCTTTCTTTTCTTGTCATTGAATTTCCTTCAAGTTGACTTTCATTTTACAGAAAAAGTAAAGCTCTCCTGGATTCATCATTGTTCCTCTAAACAGGATCAAATTCTTGACGTACCAACCTAAAATGTAAAAAGACATGGCTGTTGACGCTAAGAGCTCTACCATACATTAGGCAAGACAGAGAGGAACTAAATAGAAATCATGAAACATTATAAAAGTTATAATATATCAAGTTATGCAGAAACAAGATGATTAACTATAGGTGTTAGCATGGATTCATGCAGAATATTGTCCTCAACATCTCAAACATTTAAGATATTCAACATTGGGTCTGTTTTCTTAATCTTCACTTGGCCGCCAAAACAAAAATCCCTCCAAATTTATAGGTCAACATTTTCCCCATTTTATTGTATCAAAAGTCAAAATAAAAATCATGAATCCTTTCACTAAAGTAAGAAATACATTGAATGTCGCAAAGATTGTAGGGTAACCAACATGCAGTTCATTATTAACTATAGAGAGAACAGTCTCACCTTTTGTCTTCTTGGCAATAGAACCATCACATTCCACTCTTTTTCTCATCAATGTTGAGAAATCACCTTAGGTTTGAAATTCAGATAGAAAAGAGAGTAAGACAGTATCATTCTGCTGATAATTTGACAAGCAGATGTGGCTCCTCACTTGTTATTTTAACAGCTTTTGCTTGTAAATGTCTGGACATCAAAAGGGCTGCAGATCAAAATGTCTCCTAACCTCAAATCAATCATTTGCAAATCATCCCATGTAATTCTGTGGGATGGGTTTAAGAAGCTAACATTAAGAAGCACTACCAGTTGTGGCAACATCAAACCATTAGATTGATAATGTATGTCAAAATGAAAATTATGACTATAATCCCATAACAAATTGGGCAGGTAAATGAAGAAGAGGATACTGTAAAGTGTGAAATATCAGATTGAAAGTATAAAAGAGTACAATATTAAATTCTATTATGATACGTGAAGGATACACATTGTTAACTCAAGAGTAGTCACCAAAAATATTTTTAAAAGGCACAACTAAGAGGACAATAATGGAAATAAAATGGTTCTCTAGAAACTAATAATTCACTCTTTATAGAATAGATTACTCAATGCACTTTTTATTTAAAGAGTTAATACTTTTTTAAACAATTTAACATTATTAGAAATAGTACTTTTCTCATATATAGTGTGATATTTATTTATTTACTATTATTCTTTAAGTTCTGAGGTACATGTGCAGAATATGCAGGTTTGTTACATAGGTATACACTTTAACCGGAAAATTTTGCACTCAAAAGGTGAATTCATTGAGAAGATACTGAGGAATTTCAAGTAATTCCCAAAAGGGTTGAATTACCTAACAGCAAGAAAGATGGGGATACAACTGTGACTCAGGAACCAAGAGATTAATTAATCTACTTATCTTTTGCCCTTTTTCTCCATGAGTGTCATGATCAATTTCTGTCAGTGTAACCTGGATTCAAAACAAGAAAAGTAGCCATATAAAATTTCCACTTCTCAACTCCCAAAGCAGCCATTTACAAAGGAATGACCTTTTCTTGATTCAATGCAAACAGCCATGAAGAACTCTTTTTTAAATTTTTATTTATTTTTATTTTTATTTCCCAAACCTAGGATAATCTCTATAGAAGGACTTTTAATTGATTAGTTTGGATTGATGCTGTTAAAGTATGCCCCCATCTAGCAGACAAAATAAACTCCCATGGCTAACTGAGGTGTTCAAAGTTAAAGCAGAATCAGCAGCCATGGCTGGATGAGGGAGCAATCCTGTACTCTGTGTTCTGGAAAAGATGTAAAAGTACCAAAGGATCTCCCCTTTGCCATCAAGTCAACCCAGTTCCTGATGTCAGTGCCAAGATAAACTGCAGCTGGAAACCACCCTGCAATGGTTCGAAAAAAATATCTGATAGACATTTCTGGTTTGGGGATTGGAAAACTTTCATTCAAGCTCTACTATTTTGGCCAATCACAACTGAACAAGTTTGAATCCCGCATTTGCATAATCAGACATGACTGAGCTCAAAAGCCAGAACTTCCCTTTTTTAAATTAGACCCTTTGTTTTTCAGAGAGCACACTGTCACTTGTACTGGATGTTGTGCCTCCCCATTCTGCAGATTGCTTTTTTAATAGAATGTGTAAAGCTCTCCCCTGTTCCTCTGCACACTTCATGTTTGTTGTTAATAATAGACTATGTCACCTATGGACAAATTAGTAATGGCCATAAGGATGGTGCCATGTGAAAATGTGCAATTTCTAATGGAAACTGAAAAGCTGAAGTAGTAATAGGAACAGTTAACCACAAAAAGGAAAAGATTTTTCCTAGAAAACAATTGAGGGTTAGTGAATTGTGAGCCAAACAATAGTCATCAAGTACATGCAGTAAAATGGAATAAAAAACCAGCAAGATACCTATTCAATATCAGATGTTGATACTTACTAGATGGGAGAGTTTAATTAAGTCGTACAACTGCACTGACTCACTTTAATATTATGTAAAAGAGTATATGAAGACTTTTCCCCTGCAAACCTTAATTGGTTGTCAAGGAGATGAAATGAGAGAATGGGAGTAAAAGTTATTTATCTATAAAATACCATAAATTTGAGATTTTTTGCTGTCATATTTGTATTATTATTTATATCAGTATTATTACTGCTACTATGCTTCATAATTATTTATTGATACATTAGCTCATAAACACCAAAGTATGATGAATCAGGGAAATTATTTTCCTCTTTAATTAACAATTTGCTAAAGTTCCCTCCAGTAGAAAAGAGGAAACAATTAATCATGAAGTATTTAGTTAAGGCATCAGAGACTTGACCTGCAATTAAAATCACCTGGGCAATTCCAGACTTCGAGAAAAGAAAGACAAGGAGAATGGAAAGGAGATCAGTTGGAGAAGAAGGAGGAAGAGGAAGAAGAGGAGAAATACAATATCAGGCTAAGGTAGAATTCTATGATTAAATCAAGGATATACAGGCTTGAGAACTATGATAAACCTGCATTTGAGCTTAAAAGATTACATATAAATAATCATCTCCAAACTTATAATTAAGCTGTATTTTCACTTATTATTTTTATTTATTTATTTATTGAGATAGTCTTGCTCTGTCACTCAGAATGAAGTGCAGTAAAAAGCATTCTCACTAGATTTGCACAAAAAATTGGTTTAATCTAAATATATTTATTTCCACATAACTTAAGCAAGGCCTGTGCAATCTTTTCTTATTTTCCTAAAATGCTGTCATGCTATGGTTGGTAAAAGATGCATTGTTTACCTGCATTTTTTATTACTTCAGTCTCTCTACTAAAGTTTGCATTAAAAGTACTATAATAATTAATTCTATAGTGCATCTAATCAATTATATATTAAGTAAAATGGGATAATAAATATTTCTTTTATAAAGATGTATAGTTTTAGAATCTTCTAATTGAAGTTACATTTTGAACACTGTAGACTTTTATTTTAAATTAATGTGTAGTATCTGATTTCTGTTCAGAACATTAAGGTTTCATGATTACTATTAAAGTTAGTATATGTTAAGTATAAGCTATCAACTTTTTTATATTTTAATACATTATTAAACCTGCTAATTGTACTGCATATCCTTAGAGAAATATACATACAAATAGAAAGTAAAAGTATATATAAATATGCATAGGAAGAAAAATGAATTTAGGTACCTCAATTTAGGAGGATTGTAAAGCAATTAGATTAAATGCATAAAGATAAAGGGTTAATATACACTTTTGTATATATATGTGTGTAGGTATAATATACAAATACATATGTATTTCACATATATGTGTATTTCTGTAATACTCTACAATTAAAATTTTAAAAAGAAAAATGTGAAAAACTTTTCCTCATCCAAATCTCTGTAAGAAATTAATATTTTTTAATTAAAACCTTACCTACCTAGCCATCCAATTTGAAATGGAAATTGTCACATAGCACATGAACATACACCAACACACCAACACACACACACACACACACAACATAGAGCTCTTGCCATATTTTCTTCATAGCTCTTAATTACGTGTTAACAGCCTAGAAGCTCTATTTGTTTTGGTTTTTCAATTTATAATCACTGGATTGTGAGCTTCTATTGTATCATAAAGAATTTGTCTAGTTTTTGTCTCTGGTTGCTGTCTAAATTCTTGTCATTTCCTGCATGATAAGAGTGTTTTTGTTATTCATGAGCCTTTTGGATCACACCTGAGCTTACAGGAAGAAGACTGAGGCTGTCACCAGAAAGATTAACCATGTAATTAGAGGGTCGGGCCGGCCCTCTTTGGGCCAGCCCAACCTCTGGGGAAGAGGAGATGGGCTGGAAATGGAGTTCAATCCAGTGGCTAATGGTTCAATCCAGTGGCTAATGATTCAATCAAATATAATTAAATCCCAGTAAAATAACTACTGGTTGCTGAACACATTGATGTGCTAGGAGAATGACATATTTTCTGCGAATGGGCGAACACAAGCTATTACAGCAGTGTAAAACAGGCTATGTATTTTATAATACCTTTACAAGTACAAAAATAGTGTGATGCCTTGGTATTAGAAGGCTATCTCTGAGTTATTGAATTAAGCTATTTACCGATCTTGTCCTTTATCCTAGAGACTCATGCTCTTTCCTTTGACTAGTATTCATCATGTTAATAGTTATTTGTGTAATTTTTTATCCCTTCACAATTATAAACTCTAAAAGGACAAACATCATGTCTATTGTGTGTATCAAAGCACATCATCAATAACAGGGCTTACAGTATATTGGATAGTCAGTAAACATATATTTAAATAAAATGGTGAAAATTATATATAGCTCACATCTTACTTAGATTGATGGGACTTAATGTAGAATGTTTGTAATATATAGAATGGGCTGTATGCATTTCAAATAATTTTTCCTAAACATAATTCATTTTTAACAGCTCTTGTTTTAAAATTGTTTGTCAGTTCTACCTAAAGCAATCTACAGAACCAGTGCAATCCCTGTGAAAATACCAATGACATTGTTCACAGAAATAGAAAAAAATTCTAAAATTTCTGCAGAACTACAAAGACCCTGAATAGCTAATGCAGTCCTAAGCCAAAAGAACAAAGCTGGAGGCATCACACTGTCAGACTTAATACACTACCAAGTTGTAGTAACTGAAACAGCATAGTACTAGGGATAGAAACAGACACATGTACCAATGGACAGAATAGAGAACAAAATTATCTATCTATCTATCTATCTATCTATCTATCTATCTATCTATCATCTATCTATCTATCCAATTGATTTTTGACAAAGATGACAGATGACAAGAACACTCATTGGAGAAAGGGCAGTCTCCTCAATAAATGGTGCTCGGAAAATTAGATATCCATATGCTGAAGAATGAAACTAGACTTCCGCCACTCACCCTATACAAAAGTCGACTCAAGATAGATCAAAGACCTAAAATGGAAGACTCAAAATTATAGAGTACTAGAAGAAAACAAAAGAGAAATGCTTCAGGACATTGGTCTGGAAAAGAGTTTAGAAATAAGCCCTCAAAGCACAGACAACAAAACAAACAAATGGGATTAAATAAAAGTATAAAGGTTCTGCACAGCAATGAAACAATCAATAGAGTGAATAGACAACCTATAGGATGAAGAAAATATTTGAAAACTATTCATCCAACAGGGAATTAACATCCAGAATATACAAGGAACTCAAACATCTTAATAGAAAAAAAATTCTGATTAAAAAATGGGCAGATGATCTTTACAGACATTTCTTAAAAAGAAGAGATATAAAAGGCCAACAAATACATATGTTGTTCCATGTCACTAATCATCAAGAGGGTACAAATCACACTCACAATGAGGTATTATCTCACCCTAGTTAGTATGGTTATTATAAAACAGATGAAAATATAACCAATGCTGGAGAGGACATGGAGAAAAGGAAATTTATAAACTACTAATGGAAATGTGAATCAGTACAGCCACTTCATAGAATAGCATACAGATTCACCAAAAAACTGCAAATAAACCTGTATGGTCCAGCAATCCAACTATGGGGCATTTATCCAAAGAAAAGGAAATCAGTATATTGAAGGGCCATCTGCACCACCATGTTTATTGCAGCCCTGTTCAAAATTTCCAAGATATGGAATCGACCCAGGTGTCCAAGAAGAGATAAAGAAAATGTGGTGTATATACACAATGGAATATTATTCAGTCAAACAAGAATGAAATTCTGCAGCAACATGGATGGAACTGAAGTGTATTACATTAAGGAAAATAAGCCAGGAACAGAAAGATGAACACCACATTTTCTCTGTCATATGAGGAAATTAACAAAGATGATCTAATAGAAATAAAAAGTAGAACAGAGGCTACTAGATGCTGGGGGGAAAGGAAAGAGAGACAGGGAGAAGTTTGTTAAAGGTTACAAAATTATAGCTGGATAGGAGGAATTAGTTCTAGTGTTACATAGCACTGTAGTATGAATATGTATAATAATAATATATAGTTTCAAACAACTAGAAGAAGGATATTGAATGCTACCAACACAAAGAAATCATAAATATTTGACTGGGTGGAAGTGCTAATTAACTTGATCTGATAACTATACTTTATATATATGACATTATTACTATGTACTCCATAAACATGTACAATTATTATGTGTTAATTAAAAAAATAAAACATCAGTACTTATAAGTGTCATTTCTAGTAAATAATTTGAGATTTGTTTAAATACAAATTGTATGACTAAAAAACCATTATGTCACCAATCATTGCAGCATATACTGCAGATAATGCCCAGGCTAAAAAAGTACTTTAATAATTTGTAATAAATAAATTGTCTGAACTGTATATAAGATGGTTGTATCACATATTTCTGAGATGTTAATAGTAAGACTAAGTGCTCAATAAAGATATTCTCTAAACATTTTAATATTTATATCTACATTGGTATAATACCAGTTCCAAAAAATTATCAAAAACCTGAAGAAGGTGTATAATTTGGCAAAAGCAAAA
Organism: Cacajao melanocephalus; assembly: GCA_963573385.1. NCBI lineage: Eukaryota > Metazoa > Chordata > Mammalia > Primates > Pitheciidae > Cacajao > Cacajao melanocephalus. The sequence continues at coordinate 5,094 of CAUYLG010055109.1, read as the reverse complement.
ATAAATATTCAAATATCTCTTTATTGTTTACTCCATTAAAAGTGTCAAGTTTTGTAGAATGTAATCAACTGGAATGCAAATGTCATCCAGACAGCGCCTTGATTAATGAGAAGGTCAAAGCAGCACAATCCTCCGTCCTTAATATTCCAAATATGAAACATTTGGGGAATTTGACACATTGGACTTCAGATGTTCTCTTTTCATGACAACATTATCAATGAGGGAAGAAAATGGAAATACAACAATAAATTATCCTGACAGAGATTGTAACTACAGTGAAAAAGGGCATATTTCCTCTTCCAATTTAGTTTGGCTACTTAAAAAATGTTGCTCAGAAATGGCAGAGAAACACTGAAGAATAGAATGCAATACATTTTATTTAAATTAAATTGTACTTAATATGTCAGAAAACACATTCATATACATGAATAGCATTTTCAACTTTTTAATTTACTATAATTTTAGACTTATAGAAATATTACTAATATGATATAGACATTTTCTGTATACCCATCATCCAGCTTCCCCTTTATGTCAGCATTTTGCATAATCCTTATCATAAGTAAAGAATCAACTTCAGTAAAATGCTATTACCATATAGAAATTGTTTGGATTTCACTGTTTTCTCATTAATTCCTTCTTCTATTCCAGGATCCAATCTTGGATACCACATTAAATTTCGTTGTGATGTCCCTTGTTGTGGTGTCCCCTCAGTGGACTACAATCTATAACTGTCTTTATTTGTCTTATTACTTTGACTCTTTTGAGGATAACTAGTGAGACATTTTGAAGAATATTCCTTCATTTGTTTTTGAGTTTTGTTTTCTCATGGTTAGATTGAGATTATATATTTTCCAGAAGGATACTAGAGAGGTGATATTCCATCTCAATGTTCAACGTTAGGGTATATGATGACATCATTATTCCTTACTCACAATATTAACCATTACCACCTGGCTAAAGTGGCATATTCTGGGTTTCTCCAATTATAAATTTACTGTTTTTTTCCTTGGTAATTACTAAATGTTTTGAGAGACTATGCAAACATCTTGTTTCTGCTTAAGTTTTTACTCACTAAGTTAGCATCCATAAATGATATTCTACTGGTGATTTTCTATATCCTTCATTCTTTGTACATTGGAATTCATCTGTAAGAAAAGTTTTTACTTATTCCATTCATTTATTCTGAAAAGTGTCTATTAGATTGGTATGGCTTAACATACATTTCTTTTTTTTTTTGCATTATGATTTATACTATTGTTACTTATTTTATCATTCAAGTTGTTTCAACTTGAGCCATTGGGAACCCTTTCAGGTTGGTGCTTGAACATTGCTTTATTATTATTGTTATTTTTCTTTTAGCACTTTCTTACTTGCTGTCGCTGCAAAATGCTTTAGTTTCCAAGCTCATTTTGCATTTTCCCTACTCCAGGTCTAGAAACCCTTTATTGCAGTGTTGTATATAGAAATCAAGAGCTAGGTTTGCTTATTGCTACTACAGTGTCACTGCTTCTCACCTTTCTTGGTGAATAGATAAAGCAAATATATGTATAAACTAACTTACACATAGACACACACACACACGCATACTCACCCATACATAAAGCTATACTTATATCTCTAGCTGTACATATATTTTTGAAACGTATGCTAGTCTGTACTGAACCCACACCTGAAATACAGCAGGCTGGGCTGCATTCTAGACTTCTCCTTTTCCCTTGTTTTATTTCTAACATCTTTTTCCCATAGTGAGAATCCTGCCTGTCATTCATTTATATTGCATTCACTTATTATTTGCAGCCTATGATACAAATAAAGTAGTTCAATATTCCTAAACCTTACTCCTGTTTAAAATAAATTTATCAACTAGAATAGTGTTCTGTGTATTTGTTGTCTTTTACTTTATGGTATAACACCATAATATTGTTTTGCTAAGTTACATAGGTCAGCTTTCTTTTTCCTATCCTTTTCAGTTTAGTTTTGTGGTTCATGGTTATATAGTTTTATTTGTCATAATCTCCTTTACATGTTTCCCCCACAACCTAGTTGATTTTTAAAATTTACATGACACAAAAAAACTTATCTTTTGGGGTGTATTATTCTGTCAGTTTTGACAAATGCATAGAGTCATATAGCAGTGAGCACAGTTTTTAGAGAGAACAGTATGTTCGTCCTCAAATCTCGTATACCACCTTTTTGCTGACAACTGTTTATACTCACTCTCCATCCCTTGGCCATCAATGATGTGTTTTTTTCTCCAGATTTTATTTTTTCAAAGCATCCTATAAATAGAATCATAAAATATCAGCCTTTAGATATTATTTTACTTAGAAAAAATGCATTTTACATTTGTCTATATTGTTGTATGAATGACTAGTTTGTCCTTCTTGACTGTCCAAGAAACATTCCATTGTGTAGATGTCCCATACCTTGTATTACTAATTGAGAGACATTAGAAAAATTGCCCCCTATTTGGGGAAATTATGAATAAAGCTGCTATTCAATTTAGTTATATTTGAATCAACATTTTTTAAAATATTGATTTACATTATGAGGGTGAAATTGTATTCTAAAAGTATTATAAAATGAAATATAGAACTTCTAATGGATTTATTTTACTGATTTGATTAAACTATAATTGTGAACTAACTTCACAGCTACTCTCACCAAGGCTTAGGGACAAATATTCTGTAATTTGAGAAAGTTATCTTCTGCGGTAAGATAACTTAAGAACCAACTAAGATTTGACCTTGTACAGTGAAAAATATTTTAATGTTCCAAAGGAATATGAGTTTGTTATAAAATACTATTGAAATTAATATTTGTAATTATTTTATTATCTCTAAATTAATAATTAGTTTTAATTATGTGACTACTCTATAGAAGTCTAAATCATTTAATATAACATTCTGAAGTGGTATTAAAATAAGTTCCAATTTCTTGTGCATACTTTGAACTAAATATCTCAAATAGTTAAATTACTCTATAAAACCTATTCTATTCCAATTACTCCAAACTATTTTAGGAGCAGAAAAGACAAGTTTTGTCTTCAAAACTTAGCTACTATCATTCTTTTCCTTCTAAAACTACATTTCAGAATATAAAAAGGATTTTTAAAAAGCTGGCTACTGTTTTACAATGGAGCTTTTAAATAACTTTAAAAATTGCACTGATTGAATGGTTACAAGAGCAAGAACTATGAAAAGATAATTTAAATAATCATTCCTTTATCTGGACATGCTGGCATTTTTCATTTCATAAATAAAATTTTTAATTCATCACCATTTTAATAAGTAAAACTAATGCCTTTGTTAGAAGATAGCTTTCCTCAACTTCAATTAAACTTTAGCATGACTTTTGTGCATAAGGACATACATCAGAAAGATAAACCAATCATATATTTTCTCACCAACTTTGTAGAAATTCATATTGCTGTCATCATTTTCTATGTGTAGTTAAAAAAAGTTACTAAATTTTGTGCAGTTTTTTGCATTTTCATTTTTAAAATGGGTTTGAATTTATTATTTTTTCCAGTGAATACTACTACAAATTCGTTAATCATAGTTTGTCAAATTTGTTAGATATCAACTTGAAAACAAGTAATAAACTTCTCAAATTATATAAAATGATCCATAAATGCTTTTAGCTCTGTGTAAAGTAGAAAGATAGTACATTATCTAATGAAGACAGTGAACACTGAATAATTTATACTTTATGTCATTTTCAAAACTAGGCATTTTTTCCTTTAAAGATCCATTAATATCAAATTGTCTTTGCCTGTTGAAAGTAACATAGGAGTTTTGTAAGTGCCCCAAAGATTTGTAGCACAATCATTTAAACTCCTGTGATAAACTTAGATGTAGTAAATAGAATTAGGAAGTTTCCCCTTAGGGAAATATATTTCATTTTAGCTAAAATTAAACTATACACAAAATCTCATGATCTGAGAATTATAGCATATGGTATGTCTATTTTTGTATAACTGACACCAAATAGGAGTGAAAAAAATAATTGATTATAGACTAGGAATAATAATCAATTTCACTCTAAAATACTATCAACTCATCATGAGCTGAATAATAAAAAACTCACTTTAAATTCCAGGCTATTTATCTGTCAGTGTTGTTGTTGTTTTTCTTTTAAAATACTATTATCAATATTTAAACCTAGTTCTGCTAGTATTATTGGTATAAATAAGGTATTTATGGCCAGTAGTAATCTCCTAACCTAATTTATTATTGTCCACAATGAATTCCAGAAATCATAGTTAACAATTACACACTGAGGTAACCTGGGAGGTGTGATTAATATCATTGGATGTGCAATGTAAAAATGGAGGTAAATTTGAAAACTCTTCTATATCTATATATCTATCTATATATATATATATGACATACTTACATATAAAAATGTATATATACATATATTAGAGATAGGGTTTCACTATGTTGCCCAGGTTGGTTTCAAACTCCTGACTCTAAGCAATCTTCCTGCTTCAATGTCCTGAGGGATTGTAGGCATGAGTCACCATACCCAGCTGCAATAAACTCTTCATGACTGGAAGCTCTGCCAAATTTTGTACTATTCACATGACTATTTTCCTTAGACAATAATTGAGAAAAATAAAGATAGAAGATATTTCTGCTATCTAAAAATGGCACTTTTATGTTAAATTAAGTCACCAAAAATATTGTAAGGTAAGCTAATATGTTACAGATTCATTTTCAAATATTCACAAACTTTTTTTTAAAATTATACTTTAAGTTCTGGGATACATGGGCAGAACGTGCATGTTTCTTACATAGGTGTACATGTGCCGTGGTGGTTTGCTGCATCCATTACCCCATCATCTTCATTAGTTATTTCTCCTAGTGTTATCCCTCCCCTAGCCCCCCAACACCTGTTATACCTCCCCTAGCCCCACCACCCCGCAACATGCTTCAGTGTGTGAGGTTCCCCTCCCTGTGTCCATGTGTTCTCATTGTTCAACACCCACTTATGAGTGAGAACATGCGGTGTTTGGTTTTCTGTTCTTGTGTCAGTTTGCTGAGAATTATGGTTTCCAGCTTCATCCATGTCCCTACAAAGATCATG
>CAUYLG010055106.1:0-31922 GCA_963573385.1 Cacajao melanocephalus | reverse complement strand
TTTTTGTTTCTGTTTGCTTGATAGATTTTTCTCCATCTCTTTACTTTGATCCTATGAGTGTCACTGCGTGTGAGATGGGTCTCTTAAAAACAGCATACCATTGGGCCTTGCTTCTTTATCCAGCCTGCCTGCCTGTGCCTTTTAATTGGAGAATTTAGCCCATTTCCATTCAAGGTTGGTATTGATATGTTTGGATTTTATTCTTTTATTACGTTAACTAGTTATTATACAGATTTATTTTTTGTGGTTGCTTTTTATTGTCACTGGTCTATGTATTTAAGTGTGTTCTTTCAGTGGCTTGTAATGATCTTTCCTTTTGATATTTAGTGTTTCCTTCAGGAGCTCTTATAAGGCAGGCCTGGCGGTAATGAATTCCCAAAGCATTTGCTTTTCTGGAAAGGATTTTTGTTTGCTTATTAAGTTTAGTTTTGTTGGATATGAACATTTTAATTGGTATTTCTTTTTTTTAAGAATGTTGAATATTGGTTTCCAATCTCTTCTGACTTGTATGATTCCTGCTGAGAGGTCCACTGTTGGTCTGATGGGCTTCTCTTTGTATGTGACCTGACCTTTCTCTCTAGCTGCTTTAACATTTTTTCTTTCATTTTGACCTTGAAGAATCTCATGGTTATCTGTCTTTGTAATGATATTCTTATGAATTACCTTGTGTGGGTTCTGTGCATTTCCTGAATTCAAATATTGGCCTCTCTAGCTAAGTTTGGAAAGTTCTCATGGATGATATCTTGAAATATAATTTACAAGTTGCTTCCATTCTTCTCATATCCTTTAGGGACACCAATGAGTCATGGATTTGGTCTCTTTACATAATCTCATATTTCTCAGAGGTTTTGTTCATTCCTTTTCATTCTTTTTCCTTTATTTTTGTCTGAATGTCTTATTTCAGAAAGGCAGTCTTCAAGCTCTCAGATTATTTCTTCTTGGTCCATTCTGCTATTAATACTTGTGATAGTATAATGAAATTCATGTAGCATGTCTTTTCTGCTCTATCAGGTTAGTTATGTTCTTTTTCTTTTTGTACTTTAAGTTTTGGGGTACATGTGCAATTCTTGCAGGATTGTTACATAGGTACACACCTGCCATGGTGGTTTACTTCTTCCATCCCATCACCTACCTCAGGAATTTCGCCCAATGTTATCCCTACCCAACTCCCCACCCACTGCTGTCCCTTCCCTAGGCCCCCACCCCCCAACACACCCCAGTGTGTGACGTTCCCCTTCCTGCGCCCATGTGTTCTCATTGTTCAACACCTGCTTATTAGTGACAAGATGTGGTGTTTGGATTTCTGTTCTTGTGTCAGTTTGCTGAGAATGTTGGTTTCCAGATTCATCCATGCCCCTACAAAGGACACGAACCTATCATTTTTTATGGCTGCATAGTATTCCATGGTGTATATGTGCCGCATTTTCTTTGTCCAGTTTATCATTGATTGGCATTTGGATTGGTTCCAGGTCTTTGCTGTTGTAAACAGTGCCACGATGAACATGCGTATGCATGTGTTTTTATAATAGACTGATTTATTTATTTTTTATTTTTTATTTTTATTGTATTTTAGGTTTTGGGGTACATGTGAAGAACATGCAAGATTGTTGCATAGGTAGACATGTGGCAGTGTGATTTGCTGCTCTCCTCCCCTTCACCTATAATAGACTGATTTATAATCCTTTGGGTATATACCCAGTAATGGGATTGCTGGGTCAAATCAGATTTCTATTTCTACATCCTTGAGGAATGGCCACACTGTTACACTCCCACCAACAGTGTAAAAGCGTTCATATTTATCCACATCCTCTCCAGCATCTGTTGCCTCTAGATTTTTTTAATGGTTGCCATTCTAACTAGTGTGAGATGGTATCTCAATGTGGTTTTGATTTGCATTTCTCTAATGACCAGTAATGAGGAGCATTTTTAAAATATGTTTCTTGGCCTTATAAATGTCTTCTTTTGAAGAATGTCTGTTCATATCCTTCTCCCACTTTTGAATTGTTTTTTTTTTCTTGTAAATTTGCTTTAGTTATTTGTAGATTCTGGATATTAGCCCTTTCTATTGGTTACCATTTCACTCTGATGATTGTTTGTTTTGCTATGCAGAAACTCTCAAGTTTAATTAGATCCCATTTATCTATTTTGGCTTTTGTTGCCATTGCTTTTGGTGTTTTAGTCATGAAGTCCTTGCCTATGCCTATGTCCTGAATGGTTTTGCCTAGGTTTTCTTCTAGGGTTTTTATAGTGTTAGGTCTTATGTTTAAATCTTTGATCCATCTGGAGTTAATTTTAGTATAAGGTGTAAGGAAGGGGTCCAGTTTCAGCTTTCTGCACATGGCTAGCCAATTTTCCCAACACCATTTATTAAACAAGGAATCCTTTCCCCATTGTTTGTTTTTGTCAGGTTTGTCAAAGAGCCGATGGTTGTAGATGTGTGGCATTACGTCTGAGGCCTATGTTCTGTTCCATTGGTCTATATCTCTCTTTTGGTACCAGGACCATGGTGTTTTGATTACAGTAGCCTTGTAGTATAGTTTGAAGTCAGGTAGCGTGATGCCTCCAACTTTGTTCTTTTTGCTTAGGATTGTCTTGGCTATCCAGGCTGTCTTTTGGTTTCATATGAAGTTTAAAGCATTTTTTTTTTCCAGTTCTGTGAAGAAGGTCAATGGTAGCTTGATGGGGATAGCATTGAATCTCTACATTACTTTGGGCAGTATGGCCATTTTTACGATATTGCTTCTTCCTAACCATGAGCATGTAATGTTTTCCATCTGTTTGTGTCCTCTCTTATTTCCTTGAGCAGTGGTTTGTAGATCTTTTTGAAGAAGTCCTTTACATCCTTTGTTAGTTGTATTCCTAGGTATTTTATTCTCTTTGTAGCAATTGTGAATGGGAGTTCGCTTATGATTTGGCTCTCTGTTTGTCTGTTATTGGTGTGTAGGAATGCTTGTGATGTCTGCACATTGATTTTGTATCCTGAGACTTTGCCGAAGTTGCTTATCAGCTTAAGGAGATTTTTGACTGAGACGATGGGGTCTTCTACATATATAATCGTGTCATCTGCAAATAGAGACAATTTGACTTCCTCTTTTCCTATTTGAATACCCTTTATTTTTTTTCTTGCCTGATTGCTCTGCCTAGAACTTCTAATACTATATTGAATGGAAATGGTAAGAGAGGGCATTCTTGTCTAATGCCAGATTTAAGAGGGAATGCTTCCATTTTTTGCCCATTCACTATGATATTGGCTGTGGGTTTTTTGTTAATTGCTTTTATTATTTTGAGATCTGTTCCATTGATACCTAGTTTATTGAGAGTTTTTTAGCATAAAGGGCTGTGAATTTTTTTGAAAGCCTTCTTTTCATCTATTAAGTTGATAATGTAGTTTTTGCATTTGGTTCTGTTTATGTGATGTATTACATTTATAAATTTGTATATGTTAAACCAGCCTTGCATACCTGGGATGAAGCCTTTTTGTTCGTGATGAAGGTTTTTGATGTGCTGTTGGATTCGGTTTGCCAGCATTTTATTGAAGATTTTTGCATTGATGTTCATCATGGATATTGGCCTGAAGTTTTCTTTTTTAGTTGTATCTCTGCCAGGTTTTGGTATTAGAATGATGTTGATCTCATAAAATGAGTTAGGGAGAATTCCCTCTTTTTGTCTTGTTTGGAATAGTTTCAGAAGGAATGGTACCACCTCCTCTTTGTACGTCTGGTAGAATTCGGCTGTGAACCCGTCTCGACCTGGAATTTTTTTCGTTGGTAGGCTATTAATTGCTGCTTCAACTTCAGACCGTGTTGTTGGTCTCTTCAGGGATTCAACTTCTTCCTGGTTTAGTTTTGGGAGGGTGTAAGTATCCAGGAATTTATCCATTTCTTCCAGGTTTACTGCTTTATGTGCATAGAGTTTTTTCTAGTATTATGTGATGGTAGTTTGTATTTCTGTGGAATTGGTGGTGATTTCCCCTTTATCAGTTTTTATTGCATCTATTCGATTCTTCTCTCTCTTTTGTTAGTCTGGCCGGAAGTCTCTTTTCTTGATCTTTTCAAAATACCAGGTCTTAGATTTATTGATTTTTTTGAAGGGGTTTTTATGTCTCTATCTCCTTCAGTTCTGCTCTGATCTTAGTTATTTCTTGTCTTCTGATAGCTTTTGAATTTTTCTGGTCTTGCTCTTCTAGCTCTTTCAATTTTGACAATGGGTTGTCAATTTTAGATCTTTCCTTACTTCTCATGTGGTCATTTATTGCTATAAATTTGCCTCTAGACACTGCTTTAAATGTATCCCAGAGATTCTGGTACATTGTGTCTTCATTCTCATTGGTTTCAAAGAACATCTTTATTTCTGTCTTTATTTCATTGTTTATCCAGTCATTCAGAAGAAAGTCAGTTTTCATGTAGTTGTGTGGTTTTGGGTGAGTTTCTTAATCCTGAGTTCAAATGTGATTCCACTGTGGTCTGAGAGACTGTTTGTTATGATTTCTGGTCTTTTCCATTTGCTGAGGAGTGATTTACTTCCAATTATGTGGTCAATTTTAAAGTAAGTATAATGTGGTGCTGAGATGAATGTATATTCTGTGGATTTGGGGTGGAGAGTTCTGTAGATGTCTATTAGGTCCACTTGGTCCAGATCTGCATTCAGGTTCTGGATGTACTTATTGATTTTCTATCTCGTTGATCTGTCTAATATTGACAGTAGGTGTTAAGGTCTCCCACTATTATTGTGTGGGAGTCTAAGTCTCTTTGTACGTCATTAAGAACTTGCTTTATGTATCTGGGTGCTCCTCTATTGGGGCATATATACTTAGGATAGTTAGCTCTTCTTGTTGTATTGATCCTTTTACCATTATGTAATGCCCTTCTTTGTCTCTTTTGATCTTTGTTGGTTTAAAGTCCATTTTATTAGAGACTGGGATTGCAACACCTGCTTTTTTTTTGCTCTCCATTTGCTTGGTAAATCTTCCATCCCTTTATTTTGAGACTGTGTTTGTCTTTGCACATGATATGGGTCTCCCGAGTACAGCACACTGATGGGTTTTGACTTTTTATCCAATTTGCCATTCTGTGTCTTTTGATTGGGGCATTTAGGCCATTTACATTTAATGTTAATATTGTTATGTGTGAGTTTGATCCTGCCATTTTCTTACTGGCTGGTTGTTTTGCCCTTTAGTTGATGTAGTTTCTTCATCATATCCTTGGTCTTTACCATTTGGTATATTTTTGCAGTGGCTGGTGCTGGTTGTTCCTTTTCATGTTTATTGTTTTCTTCAGAAGCTCTTGTAAGGCAGGCCTGGTTGTGACAGAATCTCTCAGCAATTGCTTGTCCGTAAAGGGTTTTATTTCTTCTTCACTTATGAAGCTTAGTTTGGCTGGATATGAAATTCTGGGTTGAAAGTTCTTTTCTTTATGGATGTTGAATATTGGCTCCCACTCTCTTCTGGCTTGTAGGGTTTCTGCTGAGAGATCTGCTGTGAGTCTGATGGGCTTCCCTTTGTGGGTGACCCGACTTTTCTCTCTGGCCACCCTTAACATTTTTTCCTTCATTTAAACCTTGATGAATCTCATGATTATGTGTCTTGGGGTTGCTCTTCTTTTTTTTTTCTTCCTTTTTTTAAAATTATATTTTTGGCTCTGTTGTACATGTGCACATCCTGCATCCTAAGGATTGTTGCATAGGTACATACATGGCATGGTGGTTTGCTGTCTCTATCCCCTGACTCCTCCGTTGCCTACATCAGGCGTTTCTCCCTCCCCATCCTCTCCAACACCCCCACTTCCCTTCCCCTCCCCTTCACCCCCACATTTAGCCCAGTGAGTGTTGTTCTCTTCCCTGTGCCCAAATGTTCTCATTGTTCATCACCCACCTCTGAGAGAAAACATGTAGTGTTTGGTTTTCTGTTCTTGTGTCAGTTTGGTGAGAATGATGGTTTCTAGATTCATCCATGTCTCTACAAAGGACATGAACTCATTGTTTTTAATGGCTGCATAGGATTCCATGGTGTATATGTGCCACATTTTCTTTGTCCAGTTCTATCATTGATGGGCATTTGGGTTGGTTACAGGTCTTTGGTATTGTAAACAGCGCTGCAGCAAACATACATGTACATGTGTCTTTATAATAGAGTGATTTATAATCCTTTGGGTATATAATCAGTAATGGGATTGCTGAGTCAAATAGAATTTCTATTTCTGGATCCTTGAGGAATCTCCACACTGTCTTCCATAATGGTTGAACTAATTTACACTCCCACCAACAGTGTAAAAGTGTTCCTTTTTTCTCCACATTCTTTCCAGTATCTGTTGTCTCCAGATTTTTTAATCGCCATTCTAACCTGTGTGAGATGGTATCCCAATGTGGTTTTGATTTGCATTTCCCTAATAACTGGTGGTGATGGACATGTTTTCATATGTTTGTTGGCTGCATAAATGTCTTCTTTTGAAATGTGTCTGTTCGTATCCTTCACCCACTTTTGAATGTTTTTTTTTTTCTTGTAAATCTGTTTTAGTTCTTTATAGATTCTGGATATTAGCCCTTTGTCAGATCGGTAGATTGCAAAAATTTTTTCCCATTCTGTTGGTTGCTGGTTCACTCTAATGATTATTTATTTTGCTGTGCAGAAACTCTTAAGTTTAATTAGATCCCATTTGTCTATTTTGGCTTTTGTTGCCATTGCTTTTGGTGTTTTAATCATGAAGTCCTTGCCTGTGCCTATGTCATGGATGGTGTTACCTAGGTTTTCTTCTAGGGCTTTTATGGTGTTAGGTCTTATGTTTAAATCTTTAATCCATCTGGAGTTAATTTTTGTATAAGGTGTAAGGAAGGGGTCCAGTTTCTGCTTTCTGCACACTGCTAGCCAGTTTTCCCAATACCATTTATTAAATACAGAATCCTTTCCCCATTGCTTTTGTCTGGTTTGTCAAAGATCAGATGCTTGTAGATGTGTGGCATTGTTTCTGAGGCATCTGTTCTCTTCTATTTTTCTATATCTCTGTTTTGGTACCAGTACCATGCTGTTTTGATTACAGTAGCCTTGTAGCATAGTTTGAAGTCAGGGCTGCTCTTCTTGAGGAATATCTTTGTGGTGTTCTCTGTATTTCCTGGATTTGAATGTTGGCCTGCATTGCTACGTTGGGTAACTTCTCCTGGATAATATCCTGATGAGTGTTTTCGAGCTTGGATTCATTCTCCCCGTCACATTCAGGTATACCAATCAAGCATAGTTTCCATCTTTTCACATAATTCCATGTTTCCTGGAGGTGTTGTTCATGTATTTTCACTCTTTTTTTCTCTAATCTTGTCTTTTCATTTTATTTCATTGAGTTGATCTTCAGTCTTTGATATCATTTCTTCTGTTTGATCAATTTGGCTATTGAAACTTGTGTATGCTTTACGAAGTTCTCGTGCTGTGTTTTTCAGCTCCATTAAGTCGTTTATGTTCTTCTCTAAGCTGGTTATTCTAGTTAGCATTTCGTCTACCCTTTTTTCAAGGTTTTTAGTTTCTTTGCATTGGGTTTGAACATGTTCTTTTAGCTCAGAGAAGTTTGTTATTACCCACCTTCTGAAGCCTGCTTCTGTCAATTTGTCAAACTCATTCTCCATCCTGTTTTGTTCCCTTGCTGGTGAGGAGTTGTGATCCCTTGGAAGAGGAGAGGTGTTCTGGTCTTTAATGGTTTTATCCTTTTTGTGCTGGTTTCTTCCCACTGTTGTGGATTTATCTACATTTGATCTTTGAAGTTTGGTGATTTTGGATGAGTTCTTTGAGTGGACATTCTTTCTGTTGATGTTGGAGCTATTTCTTTTTGATTCTTAGTTTTCCTTCTAACAGTCAGGTCCCTCTGCTGTAGGACATCTGGAGGTTTACTCCAGACCTTGCTTGCCTGGGAATTATCCTTGGGGGTTGCAGAACAGCAGGGATTGCTGCCTGATCTTTCCTCTGGTAGCTTCATCCCAGAAGAATACCTGCCAAGTTTTAGCCAGAGCTCTTCTGTATGAGGCATCTTTTTGGTTATACAGGGGTCAGGGAGCCGCTTGAGGAGGCAGTCTGTCCCTTGTCTGCCTGCAGAGGTCTTGCTGGGCTGTCACGGAATCAGTCCAGCTGCTGTGTAAGCTTCCTCTGGCTTTTGTTTACACTGGTAGGTTTAGACCCACCTCAGCAATGGCGGATGCCCTTCCCCACACCAAGGTCAATCATCCTGGGTGGAACTTGAACTGATGTCCTTGCTGCGAAACTCTCAAGCAAGAGGGCTTCAGTTTGCTTGTCTTTTTGGGAGTGGGACCCTCCCAGCCATATCACCTATCTCCCTGCTTTCAGCTCCCCCTCTTTCTGGGGATCGGGTAGCTCCATCCCGTAGGTGCTCTTGGCACTAATCAAAACATCCGTCCTGTTCTGCGTTGAAAACCCGTGGCACTGGCCTGAGCTGCCACTCAGATCTGCGCTGGTAACTCATGGGACTTTTCTGCCCAGTGGGGATCTCCTGTTCTGTAGGTTGCAGAGGCTGTGGGAGAAGCACAATATCGAACCAGAGTGCTGGGGCAGGGGGAAGTTCCTGATCCTATAGTCAGTTGCACTTCCTGGTTGAGGAAGTTCCCCACCCTGCCTCGGTTTGCCCTCCTGGGGCTACGCCCAGTGTCCAGCCATTCCCATCGAAATGAACCTGGTACCTAGGTTGGAAATGTGGAGATCACTCACCTTCTGCATCTCTCTCTCTGGGAACTGCACTCTGGAGCTGTTCCTATTCAGCCATCTTGGCAGAATCCCCTATATTCTTTTCTATACAAACTATTTTGCCTGTCAGCTCCTGTAATGTTTCAGTCCACATTCTTAATGTTTCTATAATTTCAACCCTCTCAGCCTGGTTCAGAACCCTTGCTAGAGGGCTAGTGTGATCATTTGTAGAGAAGAACACACTCTGACTTTTGAGCTATCAGATTTCTTACGCTGGTTCTTTCTCATCTTTGTGGGCTGATGTTCTTTTAGTCTTTGAGGTTTCTGTCTTATGGATGAAAATTTTTTTTTGATGACCTTGATAGTTTGATTGTGGTATTTGGTGGGTACAGTCAACTTGCTTGGTTTCTGGAAGATATTAGGGGGGCAGGGCTCACTCTGATGGGTGGTGGCAGCCAAAGCATTTCATAGGGCTGTGGCAGTGGGATCTGTTCTTGTTCACATGATCTACCAGCAGTGGCAGCAGCAAGATGATGGGGTGCATGCTTGTTGGTTACCACAGGACATTAGCAGATGCCAGGGTGCAGGCCTCCATATGGGTTTTTGCAGGAGCAGAGGAGGTAGCATGGCTTGGAGAGTTGGGGAAACCTAACTTGTTACTGTACACCTGGTCATGCCAGTGTTGGTGTCAGCACAGGGGTGGGTGTTGGCAGGAGCAGTACTGTATATGCCCCTGTGCACATTCACACAGCTGGATGTGGCCTCTCTGGGTGGCAGAGGATCTTCTATTTTCTGAGCCTAGTTTCACTGCAGTGACAGTATTGACACAGAGGCAGGATGCTGATGGGGCAGTGCTGATAGGCTCTTTGCCCACAAAGACTGACTGCAATGTTGGTACAGTTGGGGAATGGGAGGAAGAATGCAGTCACACTGGCAGCAGTGGCAGTGCAAGGTGCATATCCACATGCACACACATACACTGGTGGGACAGAGAAGGCAAGGTCTATCAATGCACATGCATAGTAGCCAAGCAATGTGGGGTGTTCCCACAAGTTCATGTGCTTGTGGGAAGCTGCAGTGCAGTGTGGGAGGGGACAGGCTGTTATGTATCTGTGGGGGACCCTCTGCTGGAACTCTTTTCTGGTCAGGTATGGTTCACCAGTGCAAGATCTACAATGTTGGCCCCCAGGGCACCAGAAACCACACTGCAAGCATGTGCAGTCAGGCTGGAGCCATGGGAGAGGCCAGCAGATCACAGGGTGTTCAGGTTGGACTGGCTTTGTGTAATAGGCCAGAAAATTCTGTAGAGTTTAGGTCCGACAGTTCCCCTAGTGCCAAAGTTTCCTATGAGAGCAAGTTGAGCCTAGGAAGGTGGCCATCCATGGCTATTCTCCACTATAGACATTTCCACATCAAACCCTCTGGGCTCTACACCAGCTGGAGTGCTGTCCCTACCACTTCTCTAAAAAGCTTTCCCTGCCAAATCAAGTGTCCATGGTAGAGGAGGGGTCTCCTCCTGTCAGAATTCCAGAAGCCCACTGTTGAGCGTGTTGCTCCTTGCCAGTTCAACTCACTCATTTCCCCAGAGTTGTTGGAGGCCAAGAACAAGTTCTGATGCACTGTAGCCCTGTGCATTGTTCTCAGCTTCCTCCTCCTTCAGCCAAGCTTCTGTGTCTTCCCTCTGTCCACTCTTAGTGCCATACCTCTGAAGATCTGTTAGGAGTGTACCAGTTGCCCTAGTCCCTCAGTGGCAGCTGGTTCACCTGGCTGCATCTAGTCAGTCATCTTGCCCAGCTTCTCCAGTATTACAATATTTTGTTTTGTCTAAATGTTTACTTTTGGCAGTGGAGGTTATACTTTCATTTTTCTTTGTGCTGTTTTCTATTTATATCAACTTTTATGTCAACTTCAAAGGACTCACTTTAGCATTTTTCACCACATCTAGTGGTGATGAACTCTCGCTGCTTTTGTTTATATGGGAAATTATTTCCTTTTTATTTAGAAAGACGTTTTTTCTGGATATATTGTTGGTTAACATTTTTTTATAACTTCAAATCTATCATATAATTCCTTTTTGCCCTGAAAGATTTCTGCTGATAAATCTACTGATAGTTTTATGGGACTCTCTTGTATATCATGAGTCACGTCTTCTTTCAAAATTTTCCCTTTATCTTTGACATTTGACAATTTAGTCATGCTGTAGTCAGTTTGAAGTCCTTTGGGTTCTTCTTAGTTGGGTTCTGTTGGGCTTCTTGGGTTTGGATGTCCATATTCTTTCTGGGATATTTAGGCCATTATTTCTTCAAATAAATTTTCTGTCTCTTTATCTCTCTTTCTTTTAATATCATATTGCATATATTGGTCCACTTGATTTTGTCCCTTAAGTCCTTTTAGACTTTCTGTACTCCTTTTTATTCTTTTTGTTCCTCTGACTAATAATTTCAAATTACCTGGATTCAAATTTGCTGCTTCTTTCTTCTGGTTGATTAAGTGTGCTGTTGAAACTGTCTAGTGAATTTTTCAGTTTACTTATTGTATTATTTAGCTTAACATTTTCTGTTTGGCTCTTTTTATGTTTTAAGTTGATTTGTAGTTTTCATTTTATTCATGTATTATATTTTTCTGAGCTTGTTGAGCATCTTTATGATGGATATTTGAACTATTTGTCAGATAATTCATATACCTCCTTTACTTTAGGGTCAGTTCCTGGAGACTTATTTTGTTGTTTTGGCTTTGTGCCATGTTTCCTTGTTTCTTTGTTTGCTTTGTACCTTTGTGTTGGATCCATGCATTTAAGAAAATGGCCACTTCTCCAAGTCTTCATAGATTGGCTTTGTATAAGGAAAGACCTTCACAAATCAGCCTAATTAGAGATTCTGGGGTCCTCTTAGATATTTTCTGTGTATATTTCTTCTCTGGACTTGTGTATGCAAATTTTTAATTAAAGAGATTTGCTAGTTCACATCTCCCTTTAGTTCTTAGTGTCCCCAAAGCTTCTAGAGTGTACTGAACCATATCAAGGTTTTTAATCTAGTAAAATAAAGTCTTTTTTAAAATAAAACAAGTTTCTCAGTCAGACCCCAAAAAGCTATAACATTGAACACACACTTTACTCTACTGTCTCCCCTCCCAGATGGAGAAACCTTTGAGCTATGTTAACCTCCATCTTCTCTACTGCATGTCCTGTGGAATAGCAGCAAATCACTCACATCTCTTTTGTTTTCAGCATTCCTCAGACATCTAGAGTATGCCAGCCCTGTCAGCCTTCTGAGACAGATGAGACACAAACCTATTTCTCAAGCAGTTCCCCCAAAAAGACAGAATGTGGGACACAGGCCACAACTTTTTCCCTTCCTAGAGAGAAGCTGAGACTTGGGAGTTTTCACCCTCTCGTTCTATGCCAAGCTGGGAGGAGGGATTATGGTGAGTGAGTGCTTTTTGTCTAAACTTTAACCCTTGTTCTCAGTAACCTTAAACCTAGCACCCTTTTTCACGAGTGTCCAGATACAGGAAAGACAGAAATTATTTCCTCAGCTTTCCCCCCAAAATATCTTCATGTTGGACATATGTTTCAGCCTTCTTCTTTTCCTCTCTAGGAAGAAGCCAAGAATTGGGAGTTTTCTTCTGATCATGCAATGCTGAATTGGGCAGAGAGACCATGGCAAGTGAGTACCATAAATTTTCCTACCAGCTTCAGTGTGTCTGGTTTTTAGCTTGTCTGCGATGCAGGAGCCTTTTAATTAGTTTCTGGATTTCTCTTAAAGGGAGTTGATCTGTGTATTTCTGCTTGTTGAATTGGTACCCCCTTGGGGGAAGGAAGTTCTCTGACTTTGTTTCTATTCTTTCTGCCGTCTTGCTGATATTACCAGTCTCTATTTTATTATTTGTTTTCTTTTGTTTCTTCTCTTTTTTCTTCCTTTTTTTTTTTTGAGACAGGGTCTTGCTCTATTACCTAGGCTGCTGGAGTTCACTGGTACAATCCGAGATCATTGCAGCCCTGAACTCCTGGGCTCAAGTGACCCTGTAGCTAAGACTACAGGCATGTGCCACCACACCTAGCTTTTTGTTTCATTGTTGTAGAGATCAGATCTCACCATGTTACCCAGGCTGGTTTCGAACTCCTGGCTGCAAACAATCCTTCCACCTCAGTGTTCCAAAGCACTGGGATTACAGGAATGAGCTACCATGCCTGGCTTGTTGTCTCTGTTTCTTGTTATTATTTAAATACTATTTCAGCCACACATTCTTTTTCATTTCCAGCTGGTATTCTGATGATAACATTTAGTTGTCTTATCTTTTGTTATTGTTCCACAGATCCCTGAGGCTTTTGTTTTTAATACTATTTTCTCTTTGTTTGGATTAAGTTTTGTTGATATATCTTTAACTTAACTGATTCTGTTGTTTCTCACCTCTAATCTAGTATTGAATCCATCTGGTGAGTTTTTTAATTTTGGCTGTTGTATTTTTTAATTCTATAATTTACATTTGATTCTTTTAAAAAAATAAATCCTATATCTTTGTTTGCATTTGTTTAAAGATATTTTTAATTACTTGTTGAAGCACTTTTATGACAGCAGTTTTAGCACCTTTATCAGATGACTCCAACTTCAGAGTAATCTTGGTATTAGTGTCAGTTAATTATATTTTCTCAGTCAAATTGTCATTTTCCTAGTTCTTTGCATAAGGAGTGATTTTCCATTTCATCATGGATATTTTGGTTACTATTTTAGGAATCTCTTGATCCTGTTTAAATCTTCTGTTTTAGCAAGCAATGATCCCTTTTAGGTTTAGAATATAGGTTCTGGCCTACTTTTGTGGGGTTTAAACTAATGACAGGTTCGTTTTCAGAGCCATTTTAATGCCATTCTGATGTGTTTTGTCCTTCTGATGCTGCTGCAGCTCTCATTCATTCCCTATTAGTGCCATCTGCCATGGCACAAAGTACTGTCCTGGGCCACCTGGTGTCATTGAGCCACCTTATCCTGCAGAGTTCGAGGCAGAAGCCACTGGGACTGGGTCTTCTTGTGCCAGTTAATAGAGGACTAGGAAATGGTGGTGTCCTCCTGGGTTTGGAATGGGAATTCAGTTGGACCAGCCTTTCTCTGCTTCCACTGCAAGTAAAACAGCCTGCAAGTACTACAGGTGTTGAGCCAGGGTTGAGTTGGACTGCTGGAGCTTCACTGCTACTTCTGTGAGCTGTCAGTGTTCTAGTTGTGGATCAGGAGTTAAGATGGCACATCAGGGTTTGGAAGCTACTTATGTGAGGAGATCAGCTCACATGCTGATTTTCTTGTTTTGGGTGGAAGTTGGATCTTCCAGGAGCTTTGCAGCTGCCTCTCTGTGCAAATCAGGTTATCCTCAGGAACCTTGGTTGTAGAACAGGAGTTGGGGCTCTCCACTAAGGTCCCTGTTGGGCTTTTTACCAGAATGTAGGCCAGAGAAAGCAGGGTTAAATTTGTTTTTGTTTTTGTTGTTGTTTATGCCTGTTGGCAGTTCTGTATTGCAGGTCTCCCCAATGCCTAGTTTGGGATATTTAGGAGGTAAAAAGAAAACTCAGGGAACTCATAGCATTCTTATTCCTCAAATCTTTAGGTTGCTAATTCATACACTTTCTTACCATATTTCAGAGTCCTTTTATTATTTCTGTTCAGTAATTTTCAGAGTTTTTAGTTGAATTTAGAGGATGGTAGCATGGAAAAGTAAGTCTACACCATCTTGTTCCAGAGATTCTGGACATATTTTAATGGTAAAACTAACAAGATTTGGTGATGGATTGTATTTTGGATGTGAGAGAAAGAGATTCAATGGTTGTTTCAAGGATTTTGTCCTTAAGCAACAAAGTTAGTGGTGGCACCATCTACCAAGAAGGGAAACACAGGAGGAAAATCAGGTTTGGTGGGACTAGGGCTGGGAATTAAGAGTTTGTTAAGTTTGAGATATGTGAGTGATAATGTCTAATACAAAGTTGGATTTACAAATATGTATTTCAAGGATGGAGATATAAGTTTGGAAGTCATCAGATTATAAATTGTAAATACAGTTATGAGACTCAGTACAATGACTTAGTGAATGAGTATAGATAGAAAAGAGAATAAGTCCAAGGACCAGCTCTGGCACATTACAACATTTATAGTTCAGGAAGTAAAAGAATCTAGTGAAAGAGATAAGAATGACTAGCTGGTAAGGTAGGAGGAACATAAGAACAAATTATTGTCATGAAATCCAAGTAAAGTAGATGTTTCCAGAATGAGGGCATAACCAACTGTCACAAATGTTGCTGAGAGATCAAGCTAGATGTAGTTTGAGGATTGCATATAGGATTTGGCAATATGGAGATTATCAGTGATCTTAGTGAGAGAGATTTCAGTGGAGCCTTGAAATCAAAGTGATTGACGTGTGTTCAAGAGAGTGACAATACATGATATGGAGACAGGGAGAACAGACAGCTCTCTTGAGGAATTTTCTTTTGTTTTAATTTTTAATTTTTTGGGTACATGGTAGGTGTATATAGTAATTGGGTACATGAGACATTTTGATATAGGCATGTAACACATAGTAATCACATTGTAGAAAATGGGTCATCCATACCCTCAAGCATTTATCCTTTGTGTTAAAACAATCCAATTATACTTTTTAAGTTAATTTAAAATGTACAATTAAATTATTATTTGCTATAGTCACCAATTTTTGCTATCAAATATTAGATCTCATTCATTCATTCTTTCTAATTTTTGTACCCATTAGTTATCCCCATTTTCCCCAAAACCCCTCACTACCCTTCTCAGCCTCTGGTAACCATCCTTCTACTCTCTATCTCCACAAGTTCAATTGTAGATCCCACAAATGAGTCAAACCGTGTGATATTTCTCTTTCTGCAGCTGGCTTATTTGACTTTACATAATGACTGCGTCATGTGGTTTGAGTGCCAACCGAGTGGCAGTGCAAGAGAACACTAGGTAGACTTGTAAGGTTTTTGACTTCAGTCTCTAACACTGGGATGGCACCTCTGGACCCACCTGGGACCTAAGGGACCTCACTGCCCTGAAGGAAAAAAAAAAGGCCTGGTCTGGCTTGCTTTGCCACCTTCTGGTTAAGGAGCCCCAAGGCCTGGAGTGAACATAGGCAGTAGCCAAGGAGTGGTTACGTCAGGCCTTGGGCAAAACCTAGTGCTGTACTGGATTCAGATCTGACCCAGCACAGTCATAGTGGTGGTGGCCACAGGGGTGCTTATGTCACTCCACACCTACTATAGATTGCTCAGAGTGCAGAGACTCTGTGTGGGAGAAAGAAAGGGAAGAGTGCAAGCATATGCTTGGTAATCCAAATAATTTTTCTGAATTTTGTCCAAGACCATCAAGGCAGTACCTCTATAAGTCTGCAAGAACCACTGTGTTACTGGGCTTGGGTTACCCGCAAAAGCAGATACAGATTAGAACACATGTAAATACTTTCAAATATCTGAAAAGCCTTCCCAAGAAGGAAAAGTACAAACAAGCTCAGACAGTGAAGACTACAATAAATCCTTAGCTCTTCAATACCCAAACACCAAAGGAAATATACTAGCGTCAACACTACCCAGGAAAATATGACCTCACCAAGTGAACTAATTAAGCTACCAGGGGCTAATCCCAGTAAACACAGATATATGATCTTTCAGACAGATAATTCAAAATAACTGTGTTGAGGAAACTCATAGAAATTCAAGATAACACAGAGTTGGAATTCAGATTTCTCTCATATATATTTAACAAAGAGATTAAAATAATTTTTAAAAATTAAGCAGAAATTCTGGAGCTGAAAAATTCAGTTGACATACTGAAGACTGCAACAGAGTCTCTCAACAGCATAATTGACCAAACAGAAGAAAGAGTAATAAGCTTAAAGACAGACTTTAAAAAAATACAGTTAGAAGAAACAAAAGAAAAAAGAATAAAATCAATGAAGCACATGTATAGAATCTAGAAAATATTCTCAAAGGGGCAAATCTAAGAGTTATTGACCTTAAATAAGAAGTAGAGAAAGAAAGAGAGATAGAGGTAGAAAGTTTATTCAGAGATAATAACAGAGAAGTCCCAAACCTAGAAAAAAGATATTATAAGAAGTTTATAGATCACCAAGCAGATTTAACTGAAAGAAGACTACCTCAAGGCATTTAATAATCCAACTCCCAAAGGTCTAGGATAAAGAAAAAATTCTAAAAGCAGCAAGAGAAAAGAAACAATTAAAATACAGTGGAATGTCCAAATATCTGGCAGTAGATATTTCAGTAGAAACCTTACAGGCTAGGAGAGAGGGCGTGATATATTAGAAGTGCTGAAGAAAAACAAAAAACAAAATAAAAATAAAACTCTCACTCTATAATAGTATATCTGTTGAAAATATCCTTCAAACATGAAGGAGAAATAAAGACTTTTGAGCAGTGCAGCTACGGCGGTGGCAGCGGTGGCAGCGGTTGCGATTTGGAGACGTTGAGACGCCTCTGTGGCAGCTGGTGGCACAAGAGGCTTGCGTGGATATGGGTATAGGCGTCCGGCCAGTAACCTCAACCTTGGTATCCACAGCCCCAGCAGGTGTGTCCAGGAGCCCTAAGGTATCCTCCCCCACCCACTGGCCTGGGAGCACGGCTTGCGTCCGCGGCCCACATCCCCATGCCGCCGCATCTCTGCACCACCTCCCAGGCTTTGGACCTCCAGCTGCGCCCCTGAAACATGACTTGTGATTTCAAATCTGGAGACCTCATCTTTGCCAAGATGAAAGGTTATCCGCATTGACCAGCTTGAGTAGATTAAGTTTCTGATGGAGCTATAAAGCCACCTACAAACAAGCTACCCATTTTCTTTTTTGGAACCCATGAGACTGCTTTTTTAGGACCAAAGGGTATATTTCCTTACTTTGAAAATAAGGAAAAGTATGACAAACCAAATAAAAGAAAAGGTTTTAATGAAGATTTATGGGAGATAGATAACAATCCAAAAGTGAAATTTTCAAGTCAACAGGCAGCAACTAAACAATCAAATGCATCATCTGATGTTGAAGTTGAGGAAAAGGAAACCAGTGTTTCAAAGGAAGTTACCATGAAGTAAAGGCCAGCAATGAGGATGTGACTAAAGCAGTTGACATAACTACTCCGAAAGCTGCCAGAGGAGGGAGAAAGAGAAAGACAGAAAAACAAGTAGAAACTGAGGAGGCATGAGTAGTGACAACAGCAACAGCGTCTGTTAATCTAAAAGTGAATCCTAAAAGAGAACGACCTGCAGCTACAGAAGTCAAGCTTCCGAAACCAAGGGGCAGACCCAAAGTGATTAAACAGTTCTGTCCTTCAGAGAGTAACATCGTTACTGAAGAGGACAAAAGAAAAAGGATCAAGAGGAAAAACAACCTAAAAAGCAGCTTAAGAAGGAGGAAGAGGGCCAGAAGGAAGAAGATAAGCCAAGAAAAGAGGGGAAGAAAGAAGTTGAATCAAAAAGGAAAAATTTAGCTAAAACAGGGGTTACATTAACCTTCGATTCTGAAGAAGAAGGATATGATCAAGAAGGTGAAAAGAAGAGAAAAGGTGGGAGGAACTTTCAGACTACTCACAGAAGGAATGTGCTGAAAGGCCAACATGAGACAGAAGCAGCAGATCGAAAATGCAAGCAAGAGGAACAAATGGAAACTGAGCAATGGAATAAAGATGAAGGAAAGAAGCCAGAAGTTAAGAAAGTGGAGAAGAAGTGAGAAACATCAATGGATTCTCGACTTCAAAGGGTACATGCTGAGATTAAAAATTCACTCAAAATTGATAATCCTGATGTGTACAGATGTATTGAGGCCTTGGATTAACTTGCTTCACCTCAGATCACAATGCAACAAGCTCAGAAACATACGGAGATGATTCCATGCTGAAAAAAATACGGCGATTCAAAGTTAGGTTATCAGGAAAAGTCTACAATGTTGTATAACAAGTTTAAGAAACGTGTTTTTGGTTGGTGAAGGTGATTCTGTGATCACAGAAGTGCTGAATAAATCTCTTGCTGAATAACGACAGCATGAGGAAGTGAATAAAACCAAAGATCAAGGGAAGAAAGGGCCAAACAAAAAGCTAGAAAGGGAACAAACAGGTTGAAAGACTCTAAATGGGGAATCTGATGCTCAAGACAGTAACCAGCCACAACATAACAGGGAGAGCAATGAAGAGAACTAAGATAACCATGAAGCCAGCATGAAGAAAAAGCCATCCAGTGAAGAGAGAGAGACGGAAATATCTCTGATGGATTCTACACTAGATAACTAAGTTGACATACCTGGAATTTAGAGAATATTTGAGAAGTTTGTAATGGTTTTCATTTGAAATAGACTGCTGGAAGTTTTAAATTTTTATAAGTGTAGGTTTTGATGTTGAAAACTTGTTTTGAGGGAGAAAATCCCTTTATCTTTGTTTTAAAGTAATTAAACATTATCTTTAAGTGTACTTGTGCAGTATTAACAGCTATATTATACAGTAAATGTGAGGTAAAATCCATTTAGAAAATGTTAAATTGCTTTTCTAGACATGATTGTAGTATATTTTGAATTTGTGTGTGTATGTTATTGTGTAATCGATAGTAGAAAACAAAGTTACATTTTTAAAACTGCTACTTGTATAAACCTTTCCTCCTTTCCCAAATACTGTGGGTTTTGTGCATAGTTTTTACAAACCTTGAATTTACCAAACTGTCTTTTCATTGTTTGTAGGTTTTGTAGAAGTTAAGCATTTTTATGGTAGTAAAATGTTACTTCTATACAAGTACTCCCCTTTTATCAAAAGTTAATTTTAACCTCACAGTCTACATTGTGCTACATTATCTGGCTTCTTTGGAACAATATGTGGTCTGTATATATATATATATATATATATATATTTTTTTTTTTTGGTATGACAACTAGTTAACCAACTGACATTGAATTGATTGAGAATTCTACAAATTATAAAACTTACATTAATATTTGAAGGTAATTTTGTTTTGTGGCTGGGCATTCAGTGAAGTCTTATGACTTCTCTGCAGATAACAGACTGGGTATATATAGGAATGAATCTGGCTTTAGGGTTAAATCATTTAAGGTCCTTTTACAGGCAGGCACTAGTAACTAAAACTGAAAACTAAAGTTTACTTTTAAGAAATGGCTCAAGTTTCTATGTATAAATGTCTTTAGGAAGTCACTAAATCGTACTTAATTGGAAGAAAAAAATCCATGATGCTTATACAATAAATATAATAAATGCTATATAAGGAAACTTACCTATTTGAAAGCATGGCTATATTGGAAGTTTTATTTTCATTTCTAGATTCCAATAATACAAACATTAGTTGTTCCAACATAGTACTTTGATAGTCTGTACATTGACGTATATGGACTAAATCAGGGTGAAATCAGTGTTACAAAATTTAAGATTATGTTAACTAAAGGATAGCATTTCTAAAATATTTTGAATATTAGATCATTTGGCATTTTTCAATAAGTAGGCTACTTCTCATGTTTTGAAACTATAAAAATATGGAAAAAATTGCTTAAGACCATCATCTGTTTGTGACATTGTATGGTTAACCCTCTGGGATAACTGTTTTCATCTACAGAATTGAACTTTTGTTTTTAAGAGGTCTTACAGTGGAACTAGGAATCACTGTTTTGAGAGAACCTGCATGTATACCAATCATTATTTGTTTGGTCCTTATACAGTTTTAACTTATATTTATTCTAGTTAAGCCATAAGTTTCAACATGTAAACTTGTTTTGATTAAAGAATTTTTCTATCAAACTCTACTAATAAATTACTTTCTTGCTATTTACAAGAGTAAGTGATGGAATGCTGTTTTTGCTGCTAAGGAAATAATTTCTTAGTTAACTGGTCACAGAGGCTGTGTTGTTTTGGAAAACAAGGTAACTAAACAGTATGCTCCAGTGATAAAAATAAAGGAAATGTTATTTAGAATAGTATATCTGGTGAAAATATCCTTCAAACGTGAAGGAGAAATACTTTCCCAGACAAATAAAAGCTAAGGAATTTCATCAATAACAGACCTATCATACAAGAAATGCTAAAGGGAGTACTTCAGCTAGTAAGAAAAAGATGTTAATATGCAATAAGTAATCACCTGAAGGTACAAAAATCACTGGTAATAGTAAGTATACAGAAAAACAGACTATTATAACACATTGTGGTGTGTAAACTACTTGTATCTTAAGTAGAAAGACTAAATGATGAATCAATAAAAAATAATATCTATAACATCTTTTTAAGACATAGTACAATAAGATATTAGTAGAAAGTTAAAATCTGGAAACCATCATTCTCAGCAAACTGACACAAGAATAGAAAACCAAACACCACATGTTCTCACTAATAAGTGGGTATTGAACAATGAGAACACATGGACATAGGGAGGGGAACATCACACACTGGGGCCTGTTGGAGGATGGAGGGCTAGGGGAGGGATAGCAGGGGGTGGGGGGATAGGGGAGGGACACCGTTGTACATTAGGAAATACCTAATGTAGATGATGGGGTGATGGATGCAGCAAACCACCATGGCACGAGTATGCCTATGTAACAAATCTGCACGTTCTGCACATGTACCACAGAACTTGAAGCATAATAAAAAATATATAAGTTCTAAAACATTAAAAAGCAGAGGGACAAAGTTAGTTCTTAGACTTTTTATTAAGTTTCTTTTTGCTTTTTTTTAATGCAAAGACTATTATGTAGTTATCATGTTAGAATAATGGGTTATAAGATAGTTTTGCAAGCTTTAAAATTTGGGTAAACCCCAAGCCAAAAAACATACAGATACATAAAAATAAAAATAAATAAATAAAATAAGTTATATCACCAGAGAAAGTCACCTTCAGTAAAGAAAGACAGCAAGAAAAGAAAGAAGAAAGTGAAGATCACAGGCCAACCAGAAAACAAATATCAAACTGGCATGAGTAAGTTCTTGTTTATCAATAATAACATCAAATGTCAATGGAATAAACTCCTCCATCAAAACATATAGAGTGGCTGATAGGATGAAAAAAGAAGACCCATTGATCAGTTGCCTACATGAAACACACATTACCTATAAAGACACACAGTCTGAAAATGATGAGATGGAAAAAGATATTCAATGCCAATGGAAACCAAAAAAGAGCAGGGATAGCTATAATCATATCAGACAAAATAGATTTCGATACAAAAAGTATAAGAAGAAATCCAGATCACTATAAAATGATAAAGAGGTCAAATCAACAAGATGATGTAACAATTTAAAGCATATATGGACCCAACAATGGAGCATCCAGGTATATAAAGCAAACATTATTAGTGCTAAAGAGAGAGATAGACCTCAATACAATAATAGCTAGAGACTTCAACACCCCACTTCCAGCAGTGGATAGATTTTTCCAGACAGAAAGTCAACAAAACATAATCAGACTTAATCTAAACTGTAGACCAAATGGATCTACTAGATATTTACAGAACTTATCATCCAGTGGCTACAGAATACACACTCTTTTTCTCAGCCCATGGAGTATTCTCAAGGATAGACCATAAGTTACGTCACAAAACAAGTCTCAACAAATTGAAATAATATCAAACATCTTCTCTGACCACAATGGAATAAAACCAGTAATTAATAAGAGGAATTTTGGAAACTACACAGATACATGGAAATTTAAAAATGTGCTTCTGAATGGCCAGTGGTCAATTAAGAAATTAAGAAGGAAATTGAAAAATGTGTTAAATGAAAATGGAAACAAAACATACCAAGGCTTATGTGATACAGAAAAAGCAGTCCTAAGAGAGGAGTATATATCTACAAGTGTCTACATCAAAAAGAGGAAAACTTTGAAATAAATAATCTGGCAATTCATCTTAAAGGACTAGAAAAGCAAGTACAAACCAAACGCAAAATTAGTAGAATAAAATTATTAATAAAGATCAGAGTAGAAATGAATGAAATTAAATGAAGAAAATAATACAAAAGGTCTAGGAAACAAAAAGTTAGTTTTTTGAAAAGTTAAGCAAAATTTACAAATGTTTAACCAAACTAAGAAAAAGCAGAGAAGATACAAATAAAATCAGAAGTGAAAAAGGAGACATTACAGCTGATACTGCAGAAATTCAAAGGATCATTAGTGGCTATGATGAGCAACTGTATGTCAATGAAATGGAAAATTTAGGAGAAATGGACAATTTCCTAGACACAACTTATCCAGTTTGAACCAGAAAGAAATCCAAAACCTGAACAGACCAATAACAAGTAATGAGATCGAAGCTGAAATAATGAGTCTACCAATAAATAAAAGCCTGAGAACTGATGGCTTCACTGATGAATTCTACCCAACTGTTAAAGAATCAATGCCAGTCCTACTCAAACTATTCAAAAAATTAGAGGAAGTGGGGAGATTTCCACAGTCATTCTATTAGGTCAGTATTACCCTATGAAAACAAGACAAAAACATATCAAAAGAAAATAAAACTACAGGTCAATATTGTTGATGAACGTTGGTGTAAAAATCCTCAACAAACTCTAGTAAACCAAATTCAACAATATATTAGAAAGATCATTCATTATGACCAACTCAGATTTATCTTTGGGATGCAAGAATGCTTCAAAATACACATATCAATCAATGACTTACATTATATCAACTGAATGAAGGATTAAAAAAAATATGGCCATTTCAATTGATGTGGAAAGGCATGTGATAAAATTTAACATTCCTTCATGATAGAAACCTGTAAAGAACAGAGGATAGAAGGAACTTACCTTAAAATAATAAAAGCCATATATGACAGACCCACAGCTGGTTTCATACTAAATGGGGAGAAACTGAAAGCTTTTGCTCTAGGCTCTGGAACACAACAAGGATGCCCACTGCCACCACTGTTATTTAACACAGTACTGGAATTCCTAGCTGGAGCAATGAGACAAGAAAAAGATATAAAGGGCATTTAAATTTGAATGGAAGAAATCAAATTTTCCTTGTTTGCAGATGATATGATCTTATATTTCTCTAAATCTTAAATTAGAACCTTAAACCTTAAAATTCCACAAGAAAACTTCAAGAAATGAGGAAAAATTCAGCAAAATTGCAGGATACAAAATGGAAATAACAACACCCAGTAGCATTTCTATATGTCAGCAGTGAACAATATGAAAAAGAAATTGCAAAATATTTCCATTTGCAATAGCCACACATAAAATTAAACCTCTTGAATTAACCATAGAAATGAAAGATTGCTATAATGAAAACTGTAAAACACTGATGAAAGAATTTAAAGCGGACACCAAAAAGTGAAAAAAATATTTCATGCTCATAGATTGGAACAATCAATATTGTTAAAATGTTCACACTACTCACAGTACTCTACATAGTCAATGCAATCCCTATCAAAATACCAAAGACATTCTTCACATAATTAGAAAAAAGAATCCTAAAGTTTATAAGGCATGAGAAAAGACCCAGAATATGCAAAGCTATTCTAAGCAAAAAGCAAAAAACTGGAGGAATTGCATTACCTCACTTCAAATAATATTCTACTACAGAGCCATAGTAACCAAAACACCATGATACTGGCATAAAACCAGACATACAGACCAATGGAACAGAATAGAGAATCCAGAATTAAATCCATAATCTTACACTGAACTCATTTTCAACAAAGGTGCTAAGAATGTATACAGGGGAAAAGATAGTTTCTTTCATTAATGATGGTGGGAAAACTGGATAACTATATGCAGAAGAATAAAACTAAACCCCTATTCTTGCCATACACAAAAATCAAAGTGAAATGGATGAAAGACTTAAATCTGAGACCTCAAAATATGAAACTACTACCATAAAACATTAGTGAAAATCTTCAGGACATTTGTCTGAGCAAAGATTTTTTGAGCAGTACCCTACAAGCACAGGCAGCCAAAGCAAAAATGAACAAATGGGATCACATCAGGTTAAAAAGCTTCTGCACTGCTAAGGGTACAACCAACAATGTGAAGAAACAATCCACAGCATGCAAGAAAATATTTGCAAAATATGACTCTGGCAAGGAATTAATAAGCAGAATATATAAGGGGCTTAAACAACTCTATAGAAAAAAATCTAATAATTCGATCAAAAAATGGGCAAAATATTTTAATAGACATTTCTCAAAGGAAGACATACAAATGGCAGACAGGCATATGAGAAGGTGCTCAACGTCATTGATCATCAGAGAAATACAAATAAAAACTACAATGAGTTATCATCTCACCCCATTTAAAATGGCTTATATTTAAAGGACAGACAATAGTGGCCATGAGAATGTGAAGAAAAGGGAACACTTGTCTCTGTGGGTGGTAATGTAAGTTATTACAACCACTATGCAGAATAGTTTGGAGGCTCCTCAGAAAACTTAAAGTTGAGCTGCCATGTGATCCAGCAGTCCCATTTTTGGGTATATACCCCGACCCCATCATCTCAGCCCAAAACCTCCTTAAGCTGATAAACAACTTCAGCAAAGTCTCAGGATACAAAATCGATGTGTAGAAATCACAAGCATTCCTACACACCAATAACAGACAAACAGCCAAATCATGAGTGACCTCCCATTCACCATTGCTACAAAGAGAATAAAATACCTAGGAATACAACTAACAAAGGCTGTATAAGACCTCTTCAAGGAGAACTACAAACCACTGCTCAAGGAAGTAAGAGAGGACACAAACAGTTGGAAAACATTCCATGCTCATGGTCAGGAGCAATCATCATGAAAATGGCCATACTGCCCAAAGTAATGTATAGATTCAATGCTATCCCCATCAAGTTACCATTGACTTTCTTCACAGAACTGGAAAAAACCACTTTAAACTTCACATGGAACCAAAAGAAAGCCCACATAGCCAAGACAATCCTAAACAAAAAGAACAAAGCTGGAGGCATCATGCTACCTGACTTTAAACTATACTACAAGGCTACAGTAATCAAAACAGCATGACACTTGTACCAAAGCAGAGATATAGACCACTGGAACAGAACAGAGGCCTCGGAAGCAACACCACACATCTACAACCATCTGATCTCTTGCAAACTGGACAAAAACAAGCAATGGGGAAAGGACTCCCTGTTTAATAACTGGTGTTGAAAAAACTGGCTAGCCATGTCCAGGAAGCTGAAACTGGACCTGTTCCTCACACCTTATACAAAAATTAACTCCAGATGGATTAAAGATTTAAACGTAAGACCTAACACCATAAAAACCCTAGAAGAACATCTAGGCAACACCATTCAGGACATAGGCATAAGAAAGGACTTCATGACTAAAACACCAAAAGCAATGGCAACAAAAGTCAAAATAGACAAATGGGATCTAATTAAACTTGAGAGTTTCTGCACAGCAAAAGAAACAATCATTAGAGTGAACTGGCAACCAACAGAATGGGAAAAAATTTTGCAAACTACCTATCTGACAAAGGATTAATATCCAAAATCTACAAAGAACTAAAGCAGATTTACAAGAAAAAAAAAACCCATTCAAAAGTGAGCAAATGATATGAACAGACACTTTTCAAAAGAAGACATTTATGTGGCCAAAAAACACGTGAAAAAATGGTCATCATCACTGGTCATTAGAGAAATGCAAATTAAAATCACATTGAGATACCATCTCACACCAGTTAGAATGGTGATCTTTAAAAAATCTGGAGACAACAGATGCTGGAGAGGATGTGGAGAAAAAGGAACACTTTTACACTGTTGGTGGGAGTATAAATTAGTTCAACCATTATGGAAGACAGTGTGGAGATTCCTCAAGGATCTAGAAATAGAATTCCATTTGACCTAGCAATCCTATTACTGGGTATATACCCAAAAGATTGTAGGTTGTTCTGTTGTAAAGACACATGCACACATATGTTCGTTGTGGCACTGTTTTCAATAGCAAAGACCTGGAACCAACACAAATGCCCACTAACGGTAAACTGGACAAAGAAAATGTGGCACATATACACGATGGAATACTATGCAACCATAAAAAACGACGAGTTGGTGTCCTTTGTAGGGACATGGATGAATCTGGAAACCATCATTCTCAGCAAACTGACACAAGAACGGAAAACCAAACACCGCATGTTTTCACTTATAGGCGGGTGATAAACAATGAAAACATATGGGCACAGGGAGGGGAACATCTCACACTGGGGTAGATTAGGAGGTGGGGGACCAGGGGAGGGGAGGGATAACACTGGGACAAATGCCTGATGTAGGCAACCGGGGAATGGAGACAGCAAATCACCATGGCATCTGTGTACCTAATGCAACAGTCCTATAGCATGAGCACATGTACCCCAGAGTTTAAAGTACAATAATAAAAAAAAAAGAATGGAAGTCTGTATACTTAAGTGATAGTTGCACTCTCATATTTCTTTCAGCACTTTTCACATAACTAAGAGTTGGAAGCAACCTAAGTGTTCATGAATTGATGAATGGATAAAGAAAACATGGTACTTATACACAATGACATATTATTCAGCCATAAAAAATAATGAGATCTTTTTATTTGCAATAAGTTAGATGGAACTAGAGATCATTATGTTAAATGAAGTAAGTCAGGCACAAGATGACAAACATCACATATTCTCACTTGTTTGTGTGATCTAAAAACTGAAACAGTTGAACTCATTGACATAGTTGAAGGATGGTTACCAGTGACTGGGAGGGGTAGTGAGGGGATGTGGGTGGGGAGGTGGAAATGATTGATGGATACAAAAAATAATTAGAAAGAATGAATAAGACCTATTTGCAAGCACAACAGGGTGATTGTAGTGAATAATAACTTAAGAGTACATTTAAAAATAACTAAAAGAGTGTAATTGGATTGTTTGTAATACAAAGAAAAAATACTTGAGGAGTTGGATGTCCTATTCTCTTTGATGTGAATATTTTTCATTGCACACCTGTTTCAAGACATCTCATGTATCCCATAAACATAAACTTACTTCGTACCCACAAAAATTAAAAACAAAGAAAATTCAAAAATGTGAAAGCAAATCACCATGGTTTTGTGGTGTTTTGTTTTTTCTTAAGATTTAGAGACTGAGTGTAATGGCTCATGACTATATTACCCCAGTTTGTGTGGCTGAGGCTGAAGGGATACTTGAGGCCACAGGTTGAAGGCCAGCCTGGGCAACATGGTGAGACCCCATGTCTACAAATGAGAAAAAAAATCAGCCGGGCATAGTTTGAAGCACTTGTAGTCCCAGCTACTTGGAGGTATGAGACGATCACTTGGGCCCAGGTGTTTGAAGTTACAGTGAGCTATGATTGTGCCATTGCAGTTCAGTATGGGCCATACCCTGTCTCAAAAAAAGGAAAAAAAGATTTTGAAAGAATCACATATTTAGAGAAATGTTGGACATCTAATACAAAGAACTTTTTAAAACTACCATTTGAGAGTAAGTTGCTGACCTGATTCATTATCACCCTTGAATATTTTAGTGCATATTTGCCACAAACAACGATATTCTTCTACGTGCTCACAGGGAATCCAGCAAAGTAACAGTGATATAACACTACAATCTAATCCTCAGATTTAATTTGCATTCTACCGATTGTGTTAATATATGTATATATTTTTATGAAACACGGATCACTTCAAAATCATATGTTACATTTATCTGTCATATCTTTTTAGTATCCTTCAGTTGGGACAGTTTCCTTCTGTTTCCTTGCCTTCTATGACCTTGGCACTTTTGAAGATAACATGCACAGTATTTACATCTGTATTTATTTTTATATCTATCTATAAATATTAAAAACTGTGAATTCTAAAGGCAGTCCTATATCACAGGGTTTGTTCTTGTTTTCTCTTTTTCTTTGTAACAGTAAGAAATCTGGCTTCTATTTTTCTTAATATATTTACTTGTTTGAGAAATTTCATTGCAACCAATCTCCCATTTCCACCAGGATGCAGATAATCTCCTTATCTTGTTCAGGAATTGACTTCCCATTCCAGCACACCCTCTCCACACAGATATAATTTTCACTGCTGTGGTTTGAATGTTTTTGCCCACAACCTGAAATTCACATGCTGAAACCTAATCACTGATATAAGGCTGTTAGGAGTTGGGGCCTTTAGGAGCTTATTAGGTTATAAGCACAGAATTTTCATGAATGGTATTAGTTATTGCCCTTATGAAAGATCTGAGAGAACTTCTTTGCTCCTTCTGCTATATGAGGTTACCGAGAAAAGGTCTGTGAGCCAGGAAGTGGCCATGATCAGGCACTGAATTGTTGATGCCTTAATCTTGGACTTCCCTGTCTCCAGAACTGTGAGAAATAAATGTATGTTGTTTATAAACTACTCAATTTATGGTATTTTGTTACAGCAGTCCAAACAGACTAAGACATTCTTCATGCTTTGACTCTGACAACCCATGCCATGCTTCACCTCTACAGGGATAGGCTCCTAACCTTGTTTTGGCTCTGATACCCAATGCTGGGCTGGCCTCCAATGTGGACACCCACTTTACTCTGCTTGAGCTCTAATATCCCATGCCAGAGCACCCGGAGCGTGGATACCTCTCTTATCCTTCTTGGGTTCTGATGCTCTGGCTGTCCCTTTAAGTGGACACAATCTCTAACACACCCAGGCTCTGAGTCTTTTCTTTAGGTCTCCTTTCTGAGTCTAACGGATGCCCCCATCATTACATTTAGCTCCAATACCGACAACAGGTGCCTTCCCCTCATCATCGATGCCCTTCTCAATTCCCTTGGACTCTGGCATACCAGGATGCCTTCTAGGTGAATGCCCTCCTCATCCTGTCAGGGCACTGACACCCTATACTAAGCCAACACAGCTGCATCCCCTACTGTGGACATCTTTCTTGCTTTTGCTTTATTCCACGTAATGGCTTTAGTACTGAATTGTTTGAGAAAGGAGCAGGGTTAATTGAACTAGAGTTGGAAGTTTGCCAAGGAAATACAACAAAGCCAAAGACTGGCAATGGAGTTGAAGATATATAGAAGGGTTAATTATGGTGATGGAATTTAGAATCTACACTGAATAAAGACATGAGAGGACATAGGGGTGATTGAGAGTCAAAGGTGTCAATGTGAATGTTTTAGATATGCAATCAAATAATTTTAGGAGTGCTCATACTCTAGAGAGCCAGTAAAGATAAGGGTGATAGAAAGTAGTATGCATGAAAATGAGACTTTGGAAGTGGTATCATTAAATTAAAGGTTTAGGATCTGACATTAGGACAGTGTAGCTCAGCTAAGGTGGAGGAAGATTAGGTGAAGGTCATTAAAGGAACTGAGAGTACAGAAAACTGTTGTTTGTGTCAGTAGAAAACTTCACAAATACTTGGAAAGCAACAGGTAAATACTACTCTTAGCTAAAAATATTTCATACCATGAGATGAAACCCATTGGTCGGAGTCATGCAATCAATTTCATGTGTTATGATCAGTAATTTTTAAAAGTTGAAATAGACAGGAATAGAAAACATCAGGGTGCACTGGGACATAGTAAGGAGAAGTACTATTTAGGAAACACTTTTGCACTTAGTAATGATGTAAAATGTATTAGCTATTATGGATCATTTAAAAAATATTTGGAGCCCATTGTCTTAATATAATCTGTAGACTCCAGGTATATCATTGGGATGGTGATGGTGATAATGTTTACATTAGCCTGTGTAAGGTTTCCAGCCTGCTGGTTAAAATTAATGTTCATAAAATCTTTCAAGTTACTGCTGAATCCTATGATCTCTCTAAAAAGCATCTATGATAGTGACTCTCAGAAGGGATTTAAGAAGACCTCCCTTTCGGGTGATAGTGAAAGAGTTCCTCTTGGGAGACTTTTGCAAACTACACAGACCTCCTTTCCACCATGGTTGCAATAGTGTGGTTTTCTTTAGTGCTAGCAGTGATTTGTGTTCAGAACTCCATCTAGATACTAGAACGTTTTCAGCAGTGGATGGATGCCCTTACATTCACTTGCCTCTCACTCATTGACTCACCCAGAGCAACTTCTAGTCATGGTAAAAATGCTGTATAAAAGGTTAAAAATGGTACTTCTCTGTAGGATAATTACCATGTGTTCTTTTTCAGTTTCTGCTTAATCATTTCTGTTAATGGGAGACACATGACCTAAAGTAGATTTGGAATGACCTACTGAACTTCAAATTGGTAATTTTCAGCCCTTAGTCTTGGTCTTGCTTTCTATAATGAAACAGACTGATTTTAATCCCTCTTCTGCCTGTTAATCCTTCAGTTATTTAAGGACAGTTTTTTTTTTCCCCCACCTTCTGAAATTGCTCTTTTATTTCCTGTTGCCTTAGTAAAGCAATATAGCCTAAGTTGTGGGCTCCAGAGCCTGGATTGCCTGGATTTCAACCTGGCCTTGAAGTTTACTATTGTATGTGTTTCTGAGCAAGTTACTTAATTTGTGCCTTGGTTCTTCTGGAAAATGGGGACGATTAACACATGGTATCTATATCATAGAGTTATTAAAATAATTAAATTAGCTAATACAAGTAATTTATTTAAAACAGTGTTTGGCATATATACCATAAATATTATTTCTTATGGAACAAACTTTTTAATTCTTTCATCATCATAGTTATTTCCACCCTAGAAATGCATCAGTTTTTCATTGTTTCTTTTTAAATTGTGGAAACAAACTACTGTCTTGTGTTGCTTAATGTTGGCAATATATTGTGAGAAAAGCATTATTAGACAATTTCGTCATTGTGTGAGCATCATAGAGTATACTTACACAAACCTAGATGGTATAGCCTACTACACACCTAGGCTATATGGTATAGCCTATTGCTCCTAGGCTACAAACCTGTACTGCATGTTACTGTTCTGAACACGATAGGAAGTTGTAACATAGAAACGTAGAAAAGGGACAATAAAACATAGAAAAGGGACATAAAATTTGTATATCTACACATAGAAAAGGGACAATAAAAATATGGTATAAAACATTAAAAATGGTACTCCTCTATAGGATACTTACCATGAATGGAGCTTGAAAGACTAGAAGTGGATCTAGGTGAGTCAATGAGTGAATGGTGAGTGAATGTGAAGGCCTGTGGCATTACTGTACACTACTGTAGGGTTTATAAAACACTGTATACTTAAGCTATACTAAATTTATTAAAAATGTTTTTCTTCAATAAGAATTAACCTTAGCTTAGTATAACATTTTTATTTTATAAACTTTTACTCTTCTTTAAACTTTTGACTCTTTTGTAATAACAT